>JAQFYQ010001456.1:0-13283 GCA_034694885.1 Buchholzia appendiculata | reverse complement strand
ATGTATGTATGTAGCATTTCCTTTCACATGCGCCGTGCGTGCCAGGACTCACGTCACTGACATTCCGAGGCGCATTTGCCGTTTGACATTCCGATTTCTATATGTTTTTAGTCATATTAAAGTTTATCTAGAGAAAATAGAAATGAATATTACCGTATGTGGCAGGTTGACAACTATGAACGTCTGTACACAACGATGGCGCTACTGTGCGTCGAGCTGGGCGCAGGGGGCGGAGACGAGATTCTGATCGACGAATTACGTCTCGCTCTTACAATTCAAGCAATGGCAATCAACAGTCGACTTCCTATAACTCACAGGTATTGCATGTGTACCGCTGGGAAAGAAATTCTTCCGTCCGTAATTTGTATTGCCAAGTATTCCTGGAGATTTAATTTGATTGTGTTCGACTTTTCTTATAAATCTGCGTGTAGTTTATTTTGTCTTTGTACCAGTTTATGGATAATATATATTATTTATATAATAGAATTTGATTTTTATTTGTGAATTTAAATTTGCAAACGATGTATGGTTGAACTGATGCTGACAGGATGATTCATTGTACTAAGTTCTAGGTGCTCACAGAATATATGCTGAAGCATGTGTACATTCCGATATCAAATGTTTTTGTATTTGAAGAGGCAAAATTAAACTCTTTTTCTGATATGCTGTTGAATCCCAATCAGTCAATCAATATTCTGATTATATACTAGGTGAATGGCACATCATGCTGTGATGCATTGATCCATATGTGATGCAGTGATCCATATGTGCAAATGAAAAGGAAAGCGGAGGACCGTGAGTTGTGGAGAAGATGGATACCAGGGACCTGCCTTCCGGCAGAACACTAATGACGATGATGATGATGATGATGCTGTGATGCATATTATTTAAGGTATTGCACATATACCCTTGTGCATACTTATTAAGGTGTTGCACGCATTACCTTGTGCATATTGCTTAAGGTGTTGCACGCATTCCCTTGTGTGTGTTTCTTCAGGTGTTGCACGCATTCCCTTTGTGCATATTATTTCAGGTGCGCGATACACGCAATGATCGCGACGTACCTGAACCTAGTCAGTCAGCTGCTGTCTGTGACGTCGCTCTGTGAGCACGTGTCGTCGGTGATAGTTGCGCGGCGCACCGCTGCACCGTACTATCTGCCGGAAGTTGCGTTCTGCCGCACAAACACGTCCAGCGTCTACCCGGAGTCGAGCGCCATGGAACCGGAGTGGCTGTTCAATGCGGAGGTTGGTGAGGTTTACGTGTATGAGGAGTTACGGATGTGTCATAAACTGTGTTTTGTTCTGAACAATTGTTTGTGTTATTTAAATATGTATGCTTAAATGTATTAGAATTCAAACGTCTTGATCATTTATAGGTATTGAAATACAGTTGTTGCAAAGTTCAGTATAAAAGCTTTATATATGATTTCTGCACTGTATTGATAAATGATCAGCAGATAGTAAAAGAAATCAAAAGTAGTAAAGAAATCAAAAGCTCAATGTGATAATGATAATAATACAATTTTATTTAAGGAATCTGTTTTCATATGAATGTATATCAATACATTTTTTGGTAATTTCTTTTGACTATTTCTGTTGATTATATTTTTAGCATTTGAAAGTGTTGTTTCTTTAAATTGTTGTTTGCTTTTTAAACGTAGGTGATTGGAGAGGCTTTGGGCGGGGGTCATGGCGACATGTCTCGTCTTGCCGTCCCGTTCGCTGCCCGACCAGCATCGCTGGGCATGGCGGAACTGAGTCAGAGCGCCAGTGACATCCAGTCTTTGATCCTGGATGTCGACAGTGCTGCCTCAACACCCACAGCACTCCGACGATCCAATTGTGAAGATGTAACTTTTGACGCGATGAAACGTACTCTCGAAGCGGATCCACGTGCAAAGGTAAGTCACCTGTTCATTTGATCATCGTTGCTGTCGCACGATAATTAAGTTGGGTGTCCAAAATATGCTTCTCTCCGTAATTCTGAGTGCATTGTTGAAATCATGCTCACAGTGATTAAACTCTGCAAGGCAGATGCAGTTTGATATTTTGGATTTTTATTGAAGAAAAGTTTTACAGCCGGATGCCCTTCCAGACGCCTGACACTCTTCGCCTTGTCGGGCACACGAAGGAACATTGTGGGTCTATTGTAAAGCTCGACACCACTAGGCAATAAATTCCAACACAGGACTATGTTGTGTGATACATGGCATGAGGGCATGATGGCATGATGGCAGTCAAATGTGGCTGATTCCTGCCTAAATTTCATTTAGTTTTTCTTACTCAGTTCAGAGTTTTAACAAGTGCAGCAAAATGATGATGTGATATAGATGATGATGTTGATGATTTCTCACTGTGCCAGGGCCAAGTAGATCATTCGCATAAGGTAAGTCAATGATGATGATGATGACGACAATTGTGATGACGATAATGATGACCAATTTGGCGACTCTGTGATTTGAACTGTAGATGAGAGAATGTTCATCTGACATGTCTTGATGGTGGACTATTTTGTTTCTCTAGTATGCTTATAGTTCTTAGAATAAGCACCGTTTAATTCTGTGAAGTAATTAATAGTGACTTGACCAGTGCATTCATCTATTCTTTCAATAATAAGTTTTTGTGGCTCTATGTCAATGTATAGTTTTCATCAATTGCAGTTATAAAGCTGTTAGAGTTGTTCCTTTGCTGTGCGTAAACTTCGATGTCATGGATCACTGAAGTAAATAAGAAGAAGAAGAATGCTTAAACTTTTGGTTTATTAAACTATTAGAATTGTTTTAGAATATTAAACTTTTCAATTTAAAATTGTTGAAATTTTTTGTGTAATATTATAATATTAATTGACGATTGAATTTATTGACATATTTTATAATCTGTAGGAGGAGGAACGTCAGCGCCAGAAGCGTATTTTCGAGTCGTTTCGCTCCGGTCCGTTCGAGGACATAGTGGCGCGAGCGGAAGCCAAGTGCGCGCTCTACCAGGGTCCGCTCAACGAGATTCTCAACGTCACGACGGAGCGCCAGCAGCCGACAGGTGGCGCCACCTCCGACGGGGAGGATAACTATTCGTCAGGACAGTCGACCGTTGGCACGGCGATGCCAGGAGACCTGGAGAACGGTCCACATGAAGACAAGCAGTCAATCCCAGTACATGAGATCCAGTTCCCGGATCTATTTGTCTACTAGATTCAGTCTTGAGTGTATTACACGTACTCCCCTTGTGTATCAGGTCAGACCTAATGCCCTTGTGTATCAGACCTTATCCCCTTATGTATGAGGTCAGACCTAATGCCCTTGTGTATTAGACCTGAATCAGATCCCCTTCTGTATCGGGTCAGACCTAATGCCCTTGTGTATGAGACCTGATCCCCTTGTGCATCAGGTCAGACCTAATGCCCTTGTGTATGAGACCTGATCCCCTTGTGTATCAGGTCAGACCTAATGCCCTTGTGTATCAGACCTTATCCCCGTGTGTATTAGGTGTGAAGTTTTGTTGATCGCATGAGAATGTAGTGCAACTTGATAATGATTGAATGGATGAACTGTATTATGATTGGATGAAATTTACGAAGAAATGAATGACTTTTATGATTTTATGAAAGATCTTTATAATTGGATAGAAAACCTTGAAGCTGATTGTATGAATGATCTCAATTATGATTGGATGAATGCACTTTAATATGATTGGATGATAGATCTTGAAGATGATTGGCTGAAAGATCTTGATTATGATTATCTGAAAGATCTTGATGATTGGATGAAATACTTTAATGATGATTGTATGAATAATCCCAATGATGATTAAATGAAATATTTGGATTATGATGGGATGAAAGATCTTGATGATTACTAGATGAATGAATAGCAGTGTTGTTAATGCCATATTTGTGATTCTTCGTCTCAACTCGTTGACGATCGGATTCGCGCGGCCGATCACGATCGCATTGTTTCAGATCTTGCCGAGTCGGGTTGTTACGTGTGATACAACGATTCGCCTCTATCGAGGCAGCTAACCAGGATTAATAGTAAATAGGTCGTTTTGCAACTAGGTTTTTGAATTTTACGCTAATTTGACTTTTGCTTTGCTTTGTGGTATTTCTGGTTTATATTTATTACGGTAATTACGAGTTGTTTATCTCTGAAGATGCCCGCATCAAGTTTATGTTATAAGAGTAGGGCGTATTAGTTCCGTTTGCAAAGAGAATAACTATGGATTTGTAGGCCATTTCTATATTTATATAAAACCTGCTTTTGTGGACTAGGCGAATGCAGATTTCTTTTGTCTACTGCTCACGATTGCTATTTGACAAAGACAATCTGATTTTTTGTGACTTGTTATGTTGATACATTTTTGGCTGTGTGTGTTTTTTTATATTTTCTAACTTGCGTGGTTAGGTGGTTTGACTGTAGATGGGCTTGTGGAATTTACGTTTACTTTGTTCGCGTATGCTATCCTCAAAACATCTTGTACTCATTTACGGACACTGCTTTCAATCGTGTCTGAGTAACTGTAGCTAATTATGTAATTTATTGCAGCATGTAACCAATGTAACTTTTTGCTCCGATTAGACTACTACCCATTAGTCGCCTCTTACGACTTGCACATTACCGGGCTGTACAGTGGGTGTATTCTCAATCGCCCCCACCCACCCCACCCCACCCCTCCCCCCCCCATCACCAGAGTGGTGTTGTTGTAGTAGAATAATTTCATCCACACCGTAGTTCCCTCTAGTAAAATTAGGCATATGTAGTATTTGAATAAAGTAGTGTGGAATTCTACGCCACATCATGTATCCATGTGACGTACTGCTGCTTATAGTGTAATGCTGAGTTCTGGAGCGTAGATTATGAACAGGGTTTAGTGTGAAGACGGTCGGAACAATCGTGGAACCGTTGTGTTTTGCAAAATAAATTAAAATATCATCTGTTTGTATCGAAGAAGACTGACAGTTATGTGTACTTTTGACATTAACCGGATCATAATCTTGAACATTTATAGCAATACACGAGGAACAGGCTACATAGTAGTAGATCACTGTAATGGCCTGCGGTGAAACGTTGCGTCTTGTTCTACGTGATCACGTGACTCGTTGGCATTGGATACTGGGTACTGGGTAGTGTACATAAAACAACTGGACCAAGACCATACATATGAATCATCGAATAGATCACAAGCTGCCTTTAATACTTTGATATCAAGGTATTACATACATTGGTTGTTAGGTGAATGGTTCACCATACAGATACTGTATCTGTAATACATTTAACGTATGCACTATGCACTTGTACAAATATACAGTATGTAGAAAGGTGTGTGTAGATTTGTGTGTATGTACAAATTGTTTTGTATATACAGTGTGTTGTAGATTGTGTATGTACATAGTAAGCGGATGTTTTTGTACAGCGAGTGTATAGATTTGTTGTCTGTATGTGTACGCCACAGTGAACAGATGTTTTGTAAATTGAATACTGTAGATTGTATTTGTTAGAAATGTGCCGCCGGTATGTAGCAATGTTAAATAAAAGTCAGTCGATAAGTATTAAGTGTAGAGTTTGAATTAGTTGTCGTGAAGAAAGTAGTAATCTGGTGTGGTAAGATCGGTTACTCTGGCTCTCCGGCTCAAATCTCAGGCCGATGTAACTATTAACCTGCACTAGAAGATTGTGAAATTTCTCCACGGATGAAAGCCTACGAATTCGCTCGGGAATTAAGTATCCATATTTATCACCAAGACTAATTAAGTTAGCTGGACGTTATGAAATGTTTCCATCCATACTTGGGGGAAAATTGTTGACCAGCACACTCATTGGGATTAAACTTCGCAGAGCATATTGCACTGGACATTTTGGATATTTATTGAAGTTAAGTTTTTCAGACGGATACCCTTTCTAGTGCCAAGTCTCGCCGTTCGCCTCGTCTTGCGCATGATGGGTCTATTAATGCCCGACACTACTGAGCCAAGTGTCTGTGTGCAATGACCATGTTATTGTTACATACGTGGGAAGGACACGGAATATCACCTGTTTTTATCTGTATTTATGGCATTATTGCGTGCCCTTTTTGCAGAACTATTCTTGGATATCGCACCTCCTTTCATTCAGCCCTCCATTCTTCTTTGTTCAGATACAACTGTGGGTGTTGCCTCTCTCACACTCATCGAGTCAGTTGTTTGGCAGCTCCCGCTCCCTCCGGGCTAGCTGGACCTCAATTACCGCTTGGTTGTTCCATGAATCCAAAATAATCAAGAGTGGTTGGAACCTTTTCGTATTGAGAAAAGGTGGTTGTACATCGTGCATGTATGATTTGCACTGATTTGAGTAGTAAAGGTGATCTGCCAGTACAGAGTTGTGCTAGTATGCTGCATCTGGTTGTCCTGTTCCATTCAAACCCAATGCAACAAATGGCAACAAAACAAAGTTTTTATTTATTATTAAATCATGTTTCATATTGGTTCGGTATAATCATGGCAAACAAGTTTTCGCGATTCGTATTTAAACATATCGGACTTGGTTGACAGCATTGTGATTATTGATTGTAATTATACCGCGCGTGTTTTCATCTGCAATTTCTTTGTCTTTGTATCGATGTGTATTTCAATCACGTCACGTTGAACCCGTTGAACGCTGCCCTTTCCTTGTATAACCGTTTAATTAAAATAACAATGTAAATTGTGAATGAATCGTGAAGAAGAAACGAACTGATTTGTGTGCACAACGTTACAAGATTCATCTGTGATGTGTTTTGTTAATAAAGAAAGCAAAATGAATGGCTGTTTTACAATGCATTCCTGTGTTATTTAATGATGTAATTATTAGTCTACAATTTGTGCTTAAAAATGGTAATTTTACATCGTCTCATATAAGGGCAAACTGCAAACTTATATTTATAATTTTTATTATTATTAATCATCTTGCGATGGCCAGTGCAAATCAAAGCACAGCCAAGTAATTCATGTGGCACAAAGTGTCAATACCAGGATGATTAGACTACACGATGATTAGACTACACGATGATTATTAGGCTACACGATGATTAGGCTACACAATGATTAGGCTACATGATGATTAGGCTACACGATGATTTACGCACCAGTCGTCTCTATCCAATCTGCATCCGCTTTGTTTTGCCTTAATGATTCTATACTTCCACATTAATTGAAAGTTATCAATTGAAGATGATAAATTAATGATAATTGATGATAATCATCATCACTTATTTTCTAACAACAAAAGTTATTAACATATCACACAAGCAGTTCAGTTAAACCATTATTTTCTTAATACATAGAGCGAGGTTTTATCTAATTGACGAGCATTTGCTTTCTGTGTACTTGCTAAACGATTAAATAAACTAAATGGAGCAACTAACACGCTCGACTCGGTGCATTCTAAGCTGCCAATTTAATAATCTGTCAGTAGGTATTTTAACTATTTTATCTGATGTTTTTTCCAGCATTTAGTCCAAGGAAGCGAAATACTAAAAACCACCCCTACGATATTTTGTGTACAAGTGGTTCTTCTACAAGATCGTTATCCTAATTAAATCTACAAATAAACTTATCTTCTTACACTTAAAGGGCCCGTTTCTAGATTTTCTTTTCATCTACATACAACATGTCGTTACAGTATAACAATCAATAACTCTGACGCACAACAACAGAACTCTTGAATAATAAATATTATTGAAACAAAATCTCAGAAATAAAATGAAGGTCACATGTCTCTCTATATCCAACACAGCAAGAAAAGCTACCACGATAACTGATCAAAGATTAACTGATCAAGAAAGAAAGTATCAGGTAGCATGGTATCTATACACTTGTGTCAATGCTACCAGTGCAACTGGGTCATAACCGTTTACACGTTTATATATGAATTGAAACAATTCAAAGCGCCTAATGGTGCTTTCAAAACGCGAAAGAACAGAACTCTATGCTAAGCTCGTACGTTTAGTTTGATCTGCAATTCTAATTTAAACAATGATTTTCTGCACTAAACATGTAAAGGTCAGATGTTGTACCAGTAATGCATCAAATAGATGCATCATATTGAAGAACACATAAAACTCGGTAATGTGCACGGTCACGTGACGTCTGTAGGGTCACTTGACCTTTGTACACTAGGGTCACATGACCTCTGTACACTATGGTCACGTGACCTCTGTAGGGTCACGTGACCTCTGTACACTAGGGTCACATGACCTCTGTAGGGTCACATGACCTCTGTAGGGTCACATGACCTCTGTACGCTAGGGTCACGTGACCTCTGTACACTAGGGTCACATGACCTCTGTACATAAGGGTCACGTGACCTCTGTGCGCTAGGGTCACGTGACCTCTGTACGCTAGGGTCACGTGACCTCTGTACATAAGGGTCACGTGACCTCTGTACACCAGGGTTACATGATCCCTGTGTGCTAATGCTGAATGTTTAAACAATTTAATATCGAATGTCTGCATAGAACTCGTCTCAAACCCAGCACGCTGACACCGATCACAAACAGCACACGATACATTGCATGCTACAGAACTTTACAGATGATGTCAAAGAGTGCTACGACGAGAAAAAAAGATTACAGAAAGAGTGAGTGGCAACAGCTTGATAGCGCTGATAAACGTAACATCAAGAAAAGAACAGTGTCATTAATGACGTCAACGGTCAATTGTGTGACGTCATTAGGTCATTAATGACGTCAGTGGTGTCTATGGTGACAACTCTGCATCAGCTTTATTTATGACAAATCTGCTCTAATCAGACAAAACGAAACGCGAAGGTTCCTCAGGTGCAGCAGTTTTGTTTGTTTGTATTTGTATTGGCACGTCAGCACTAGAGAGGCTATATTGTGCCTTTGATAATAATCATAGTTTCTACTCAAAATAGGCACAGTAGTTGACATAATTACTGGTCACAAAAGTATTATTGGTGTAATAGTAGAATCCGTGCCATTCGTGCTGTACATTAAGTCTTGCAGTGCAAGGAGAGAGCAAGTCTTCATCATACTGTCCTATTGGACCAACAACATAACAGTAAACCCATCTTACTTCAACGTCTCATTCCAATTCTACCATAGCACAAGTCCAGTCATCATAGATGTCTACAAATGTGCAGACATCTGTGACAGTTATCTGCACAAATGTAGATGTGTGTGACAGATGTCTACACTTGTGCAGTCATCCGTCACAGACATCTACAATTGTGCAGACAACTGTGTGGCGTATAGACCTCTTGTGTAGACATTTGGAATAGACATCTTGGTAATCTTTACAATTCAAGGTTCATTTTGTCACACTATAGTCAAGGCAATCGAAAAGAATTACATGCAAAACTGTTTATAGTCAATCAATCAATGAAAGAAGCAAAGACATCTAGGCTTGCCAGAATCACGTCAATAGCATCAAAACGACACGACACACTATACGATTTGCAAACATGTCATTCTACATGTTCTCGATTGACGAGCGTTCATCATAAGAACGGCATGAATGACAATGCATATCTACAATACATGCAGTATAAAACATGCACACATACGCACGCATCTTCTCATTTATCAACAAAATCGTAAAAATATAATAAAAAGTCTACGCCACAAAAAAAAACAAGCTTTCTTATTACACACGCACACAAATAAGTATGAATTCTAACATAATAAATTATAAATAAACAGTACAACAACAATAATAATAATAATAATATAAAAATGCACGATAACTACGCAAGAAAAAACAAACACGGCAAAACATAGCACAGTAGCAGTCAGTCATTCTTGACAACTAATTCACTGAAAGCTGATGAGAGGCAGACGACGACCAGTTAGTTGTAGAACTCTGTGTATGACTAGTGTGACTAAGCAGCAAATACTAATAATAACAATAACAAATACTGCAATAGCCGAATCAGAACAGTCATTCACAATAACGCGGCGGCTCTCGCTTCCGAGTCTTATTATACTGCTGCACGACAGAAGGCTAAGCGGCAACTACTACAAGACTATTTACAACAGAGGAAATAAATACGAGAAAGAAAAAGCCAGCAAAAACACAACTGTACATGTTGCACAAAAGTAAGAAAGCAGCGATGATTTCGTGTAGTCGAATGCAACTTTTCCAAAAATAGATGCTTCAAATTTTTTTTTTTACTTGATTGCTAGTCTTAAACCCTGAAACAAACTTAACCCCTGGACCAGTCCCCGCCAAGTATATGACTGCCAAACAAAACCATTAAAAGGTTGTTAGTCAAAGCAGGGCTACGAGTAGATCTGGGAACAGATTAGAGACTTGGAACTTTACAACATGACACCATGACTAGCTACAGTAAGCAAACAACGGGTCCACAGTAGAAAAGATTCACAAAACAAGATACAATCAGCACGGCATTTGTCCAGGAATTGTCGCGTCTAACTCGCACACCTCTTTTTCAGACCCCAACCTCAGATAAATTTAGCGACCATGTTTTGACTCCGGTACAGATAACCATCAGATCAACATGTTTATATCACCCGTCGCCACACACCGTTTATCAGTATGAAATTCTGTCCCTCCCCCACTTGACCGAGATTGATCAAGAAAGCTCAAAACTTGGATAAATCTCCTGCCGACTCTACTCCGATATATCAAATTCAACAAATACCACGCTGAATTATAATAAAGAAATCTGCAGCAGTTCAAGGACCCGTCAGAAATAGACAAAACTTGAATTAAATCACTCTTTGAAAACTCCAGACAACAAGAACAACTTTCAGACAAAGTACTGTACAGATTCAAATGCACGCCACTAATTTATGCAGACATCACATGCAATCTCGATATAGATAATACTGAGATAAGACTGTCCAGATAGAACTCAACATCAATATCATGCTCGCTTTTGTAAAAGTAGTACTACATCTCTGTCTATGAGAACTTAAATAAGAACATCCTCAGATTAACGCTAGACGATTTCCAACCCTGTTTACTCGTACTACTTGACTAGCTCATGAAACTTTGCATTCACGACCAAAACAGGTTCTACTAAGAACATACATTCCTGTTAACTTTTCATAAATCAAGCTTTCCAAGTGCTGCAACTAATATGCTAAAATTCTACCTAACGTCGCACAACTGTGTTTAGTACTCAATGATTCCATTACATGATTACATACACAGCAAACAGCTTCAGCAAAACATGATCTCTTCAATAAATCAGCAAACCTAAGCAAAACTAAACAATCAAATCAGTTATACAAAACGGAGGAGCAGCCGAAAACATTTAACTCGGAATAAATAAAGTTTCAGAACAATCTACCAACAACAACAAATACGCTCCACTAGCAAACCCTAATCTACGAACAGCAGAGATTAGTCAAGACTGCAGACCAGACGCTGGTATGCCGTGGCTGCTGTACCATGGTACCGTTGCGGTTGTACCCTGGTACTATATGACACTTCAGTATCACGGTACTATATGACACATGTATCATGGCTGCTGTACCGTGGTACTAGATGACACTTAAGTACCATGGTACTATGACGCAATAAAGTGTCAGGCACATTATCGAATGACGAGATTAGCATTCAACGAAAAACTTTACACTTTAATTTGTACTTCTCAACATTTAATGTCCATACATTCATCATATTCTTGATAAAATGGAGACGTCCTCAAACCAGTAAATTGGAATATCTATCTAGTTTTATGCTGCAGACAACAGTCCCGGCCAGTATTGGCAATAACAGGCCCCAAAATCTTTCCTTTCATTCAAACCATCATTCAAAACTCGGTACAAATACAACTTTTCTAAGTAACTTCTGCACCACTGTCTATTCTAATTTGTTTCACGTTGGTAGAAATAAATTTTCAACCAACTAAAAAAACAACAATTAAATGCATGAAATGCTTGCCAGACATTTTCACAATTTGCAGAAAGAAAACAAAAAAAGAGAAAAGACAGTAAACAAGAAAAGCACAGAACACATCTTTACGAGTGAAAGGCTTGTCAGATCTACAAGAAAATCATCAACTTTTTTCTAACAGAATTTTAAAAACAAATCTTATTTGTATATCAGTACCGTAAAATTCTGCGTATAATATAGCATGAATACCCATGTACAAACTAAAACACATCAGACATGCTTCCCATTGATGGAGGCAAGTAAAGACGACGTTTGTATCTACAAATAGTTTATATATGCGGTTGATTCTAGTCAAATCCAACTAAATAATTTCAATTAATCTGTCCACAATGTAAATCTCATTAACCCTTTAAGTAATTCAAGATCACTACATTTTGTTTATTCCACGCATTTTAAAATTAGTATGGTTAGTATCTTAATTTCAAAAAAATTAATTTCAATGCAATGGCATTAAGAAAGTATAGATCGGCACAAATTTTGTATTATACGCAAAATTGTACAGTACGCAACAGTACATCTGAGACATGATACATCCGTATGACTCAATAATTGCATGATTTAAACAGCATCAAAGTTCACAAGGAAACTAACAAACGTTTGCACAAAATAACATACGTATAATGTCGCATGAATTACGAGATACAACATTTATTGGTTATATACAACTAAGACCTTTCGTCTACGGCCGAGGCATAGCACATGCACGTTATATCATCAAAGCTCCGATGAAGCTAAACTTTCACGTCAGCAATACACACACACACAGACACCAGCACAGATGACACACTTCAATTCTAGATACAAAAATTGTCAATATAGAAAAAATATTATAATCAATCATAAATATACTCAAAGCCATTTACCTACTACTCCGAATGCATAAATCATCATCTAGTGCAACTGAAGACTGACAATATTTGCAGCAACGCTACTCTTTGCCTTTCGCGGCAAAGCGGAGAAAATGAGCAGTACAACAGAGGACGGAAGTGAATGCAAACGATAGTCGAGATTAAATGTTCACTGTGATGTATCATCTGCAAGAATTAATACCATACCACGATGTACCTTCAACCTTATGAGGTGCACGACTGTAAGCAAATATTAAAATGGATTACACATTCTACGAGAAACAAAACAAATCTGCAGCAAACCTGCATGCAGAATATTAAAGAGCCCTCAGAGCCTGTCATAGGAAAACCTCCTGTATCGAAGCAAAAAGCATTAGAGATCACCTGACGCTATTGTTTCCCAGAAACCAACCAGCATCGAGAACTCGTTCAAACTGATTCCCTTCGACATAGCTGCCAGTACAGATAACGCATTAAGTATCATAATATAATAATTATTATAGACTATATATTATATCTATATATATATATATATATTAC
>JAQFYQ010001455.1:0-13284 GCA_034694885.1 Buchholzia appendiculata | reverse complement strand
TGGTTCAGAAATATTAAGGGCCTGTAGTGACCCGGCCGGGACTGGAAAATCAAAATTAGGTCATGGCCGGGCCGGGCCGGGCAAAATAACTGACGGGCCGGGCCGGGCCTGAAAAATCAAAATTAGGTCACGGGCCGGGCCGGACTACTGACGGGCCGGGCCGGGCCGAAAAAAATCCGCCCGTTCCCAGCTCTAGTACAGACCTTGCAGATCAAGTTGCTATCATAATTTTGAGACCAAAATCGAGAATGTTTCAATGAGCAAAAATAGTTAGCTAGTAGATTAATGATGCTGCACGCTGACACAAATTACAAAGTAGCAAGTGTAACAAACCCATCAAAACATTCACATCAGATAAAATTAAAGTGTAACTTCTTCAATAATTTTGTAATGTATTACCCAGATCAAAACTACATTCAGAAATATACAAAGCTGTACTTTATTATAAACAGATAGGAGCTTGAACGTACCACATGTGACTTCATGTGATTACAAAACGGTACAACTATGGAAAATTAACTCCATCTCAGGCCTATACATAGAATATAAGCAGAATTATAACAAGGATTAGATAGACGTCATACTAATAATCTCTCTCTCTTTCTCTCTCTCTCTCCCTCATAATATTCAGTAAAATAAACAGCAACTGAACTAAACAAGGACCGAATCCGACACTAACACAATTACATTTATCTAATTCATGACGATACAGCACTCACACACGCACGTACGTACACACAGACATAGAAAGCTGAGAATAGCTTGTGTAATTGACACAATGCCAACTTCTCACCTGACTACATTATAATACTGATTCTCTTTATGCAATGCAATTGAACTACATTAGTCGCTGGAAACCTACTCACGACCTCAATACAACTTACAAAATAAGCCTCAAACAAACCGAAGGCCCATGTAGAATAGAGCTCAATAATATGGTCATGCTGTATATCAACCCCCAGTCAGATGATGGACACTGAGATGATTGGAATTATCTATCATTCAACAGGCTCATGACTGTGCTTTTAAATGGCAAACTGACAGAGCAAAACATTCATTCAATTACTAAATCATTTGCACAACAGTGCTATCGTCATTATATCTGAACTTTAATCATCGTTATTAGTAGATCATTATTCTATCATTATTAGTAGACATTGCTGCTTTGAACTGGCTGACTGTCACTTTTAGGCAGCATTCGAAAAATGAATAAATTGGCTACAACAATCTCAGGACATGACCTAGTTCACATGACCTAGTTCACATGACCCAGTTCTCTACACTCGACTGTTGACAACTATGAAGGCTGGTTACGAAGGCTGCATGAAGAATTTGAATCAATATAATGCAAGTGTGATACTAGAAGTGTTAGAACACATTCAAGCTTTGAACCGCCGTGTGACCGAAACAACACTGTACGAATCATGGAATGCAAATTATTACAATTCCTAGTACTACCAAAGTAGATACAGCACGTCTCACAGAAATATACACCAGACATGCAATGTAAATATATATACCAGGCATTCCATACAGCCATCAAACTTACACAACCTATAATTCATTACCCGCAAACTTACACAATTTATAATTGATAATCTACAATGCATATATTATATGTACTAAATGTATATAATAATCATCATTACAATAACACTAGATGAAACACGAGTTGGATATAATAATAAGCAATATCAAAATAACAGCGGAATGTGCATCAAGATATAGATTATATTATGATATGTGCTATATTATAAATCACATTACAAGTCGATAGTAAATATAACTCGAACATCCGAGCGATAATCAATGATATACTACAAACTGTCCCAAGTCTTCTAGTATATAAATAAAGCAGATGTATAATTGATATGTACAAATGCAAGCGAGGTATATATACAACAAAATACAAAACACAACAAAACTCGATTACATCACATCTTAGACAAATCAGGACAGTAAAGTAAAACTGCCAATCAGCTAAATAAGTATAATAATAATCAATCCTACTAGTAATCTGGTTCATTGAAAACTAGTCTCTCAATTGTCAGTTCAACTCCAAAAACCGCACCAATACCAACAAAAGGTTGATAAAGAACAAACCAACAACCCAAAAATTTGTAGAATATGTAGAAATGTTGGCTTAACGTGATGCAGCAGAAGACAAGAAATCGCATTTGTCAAGTGAGACGTGCGAAATTTCCGTGCATATCATTACGTGCACGAAGACACTATTGCTGTAAGCGATGTCATCGATCGAGTGGAAGAGAATTGGAGAGGAGATGTAACACGCTGAACTGTGAAGCTCTGAGCACTTAGTGCAGCTTTGGAAACTAAAGATCACTTGAGTACCTGTTGACATTCCAGAACTATAATTCTGCTACGATCGACATTGCTATCCATACAATTATCGGTGAAAAACAACGTTATCAAGACCGGGAGGTTCGAGAATAAGACCATAGGGTTCAAGACCAAGATCAAGACCGGCAAAAATTGGTCTCGATACCACAACTCTGGAGTAAAATAGTATTGAAAAGAAACAGATGGATCAAAATAGTCGACCACACCATCGGAGTAATGAACTGCATCGAATTGTCGATGCTTCGAATAACAATCTTTAAAACTTAATTTCTTGCCAACTGCTGCATCAATTTCAGTTTCATTGAAATCATTGAAGTTTTCAATCTGTTACTGACAATATTGTAGTAGACATACACACACAAATATTCTTGCACAAACACACACATATACTATTAATGTAAATAACAATTAGTAAATAGATGCCCTAACGATGGTAATCAAGTTGAATAACTATCAGAACCAAACAGAAAAATCATCAAAAGTGACCAATGAAAAGTGCCTGCGACGTCAATAAACTAAAACTATCCAAACACTTAAACTCTGCAACTCTGCCGACTGTGAAAGATTTCCTTCTTACAAATATAACCTCTGCTATCAATAATGCATGGCTGATGCCGAAAACAAAAGGGATATGATTCACCACTACGAGCCACTGTAATGATTGCAATGAACTGCCATGGACCATTACTAGCCACTCTATGGTCTGCCACATGCCACTCAATGGGCCATTACTAGCCACTCTATGGTCTGCCACATGCTACTCAATGGTCCATTACTAGCCATTCTATGGTCTGCCACATGCCACTCAATTGTCCATTACTAGCCACTCTATGGTCTGTCACATGCAACTCAATGGTCCATTACTAGCCACTCTATGGTCTGCCACATGAAGCTCAATGGTCCATTACTAGCCACTCTACGGTCTGCCACACGCAACTCAATGGTCCATTAAAATTTACTAGCCACACTACGATCTGTCACTCAATGGTCCATTACTAGCGGTCTGCCACATGCCACTCAATGGTCCATTACGGTCTATCGAGGTGTTTAGTTACTCCATTCAATTAAAAGCGAAGTGCTATTCAGTACGAAACATCTTCAAGCTTACACTAGTATGACAGGCAAGAAATTACAGCACTGATAGGTATCAGCAAAAAACGAAGGGTTACCTGGTATTTTTTGTTATAATAATTAACAACAAATACAGTGTGCGAATGAGCCACGATGTAAAACTTGTACATACAAAGCCTCGCAGATATGATATGTGAGATATGATCGGGAAATATGCAGAGCATTTGAATTCAACTTTCTTTAACGCAACACCAGACCATACAGATTACACAGAGAGTTGGTAGCATGCAGCATTCAAACAAGCCCATACCAATGCTTGCATGATCATAAAATATCGGATCTAATTCTTAGCTATTTAATAAAGTATTTAATCTTCAATTCAATACTCGATTAATCAGTCAGAACAAATTTACATAGAATAACTTTAAATAAATAATATACATCACGCCAACGTTTGTCTCTGAGTCTACGACATCTCTTACGAGTATTATAAAATGAACATTGAAAGTGGAATGTTCAAACCTTCGACGATCACTGATCAGCATCAATGACGTAACCTGACTACAAATATAGGACTTGCTCGAGTTACACACACGACACAGCATAAATACAGCAAGAAGCGAATAACAAGTCTTAAACACTGCACCAAAGTTGCACCACACACACACGCACTTACAGCCGTACACCTTTACCATAGCACCAGTGCATCTCAGAATCGGAAGAAGAGGAAAAATAATTGTAGAGAAAAAGATCAAGTAAATATAAAAAATGAAAATATCAATGTCATTTTTTATATTAAAAAAAAGAATATAATTTTCATAGCATTTTTCAGAGTATGGTAATTGCTGCACACATCAATAATGACACAACGAAATGTGGTCCCAAGTCGATCCATCAGTTGTTACACTCATCAATAAGAGCACAATGAAATGTGGTCGTAAATCAATCCGTCAGTTGGTAGAGTCATCAATAAGCGCACAATGAACTGAATAGATTCCTATTACCACTTACATGACAAAGATAACGTCATCAGAAATAAACTACGCGATCTCAACATCGTCAACAATAACATCAGCAGAGCAACAAATATACAATAAACAAAGTCAATTACAAACTGCAGATCATTTCAATTCCTGTTAGAAAATATCATAGAAATAGTTCAAACTGTAATGATTAACAAAAATGCTTAAATGGCAGAGTGATATAACAAAAAAGGATATAAGTCGATAAGGACAACTTATGAATGCTTATTGCAAACACAAATACCACGCACTTCCAAGCACAAAATATTAATCACCACTAGAAGCTGTGGGGGGCGGGACTTGTCCGGTGAGAGGCGGAGCTTGTCCCGAGTAGAACTTGTCCTGGTCGCTCAGACTGCGCTGAAACTCTTCCTCCAGGTTCTACAAAGTGTTACTCACAGTGTCACAAATGACACGTCATATTCAACACACACATTGCATACGCATACACATCTGCTAACTTGCTTTACATATGCTACATTAGGCCAATGACATTTCAATTCTCAAAACCAACCGCAACATCATGACATTTGAATAAGAGAGGCAAAACAAAAAGGCTAAATTCGATCATAAACATACACTATATATTATGGTAATTTTTTCAACTCGGTGTAGGTAAAAGAAATTTTCTGGCTCCACAGCAGTCAAAGAAACTGTACCAGAAATGTACAAGGTCAAAGTTCATCAAACTGACAAATTCAAAGTTCACCTGTTGATAAGATTAAAGCTTGCCTGTTCACAAGTTTAAAGCTCACCTGTTTACGCAGAGAAAGCTGAATCTTCCACTCATCTGTTTCGCCTGCAAAGCGCTCTGCAAGATTCCGAAGCTTTTCCGTTTCTGCATCGCGCAAGAGTTTCAAACGATCAGCCTACATACGAAAATAAGCTCAAACTATACAATAGGTCTGCATAGGACAACCATCTCAAACTATACAATAGGTCTGTATACAACATTACACATAGCATATCAAACTATACGATCAGCCTACATACGCAAAGTATATCAAACTATTCAATATGCCTACCATACATACACTAAACACATCAAACTATTCGATCAGCCTACATATACGCACACCTATGTGCAAACCTGCATTTGTTCTAGTTCCTTCGCTCACGCATAGCTGTATCAAATTCTCTCTCTCATGCATACCTGCACTTATTCTAGTTACCTCCCCCGCGTGCATACCTGTATTAAATTCTCTCGCTCATGCATACCTGTATCTGTTCTAGTTCCTTGGCTCGTGCCTGACAGTCGGCCTGTAGATCTGTCGCCTGTTGTCTGTGCTTGGCTTCTAGCCGTTCCGTTGCGTCTGCCGTCCTTCGTCGTTCTTGTTCGGCAAACTAGATGACAAGAAGAAACAGTTACTTAGCCTCGTTATACAACATCAGAGAGTATCATCCAGTAAATATACTATAATACACTGATGACGATGATGAAATAGAAATAAACTCTTTCCTCAAAATCTTGGGGCAAGCAGAAAGAAACTCTATTAAAAACTTACAACGCAATAGTTAAACCGCACTTAGAATATGCTTGCACAATTTGGTCACCAATCTCAGCTGAAACCAATATCAGGAAACTCCAAACAGTTCAGAACTCCGAAGAAAAAGAAATAGAAATACTTATGTGTTACCCAGAGTTATGATCACTCTACGCAATGTAAGCCTGGAACAGAAACGCATTCAAAATTCGGACTTTTAAAAAAATATACAACCTTTGCCATCTTTACATTCCATCTCTACTATGTTCCATCTACGTCTCTACTTGCACTCGTCTCTACTACTGCAAGTAGTATTGCATTCAATTATGTCAATGATATAGTGAAGGATTCATTCTGTAAACCTCTTTCTGTGTCCAGTTACATTCCTTCTTTATGCCTATCTCACTCATGTCATGTTAACAATTTCATTTAAACAACAATCATAACAAATGTCCATTGAAACAATGAGCCCTGTTGTCATTATCTTCAAGCTCATTGTGCTCCTCAAAAAAAGGACCAAAACAAATCATCACTTATGACTTAAAATCACTTTTATATACAGTTACATTTATACAAAATCAACCAACCTTGGCGAGTTTATCTCTTTCCTGCTCCGGAGTTAAAACGGAATTTGGCAGGCGAAGACTTTTCTTAAACATCTGCGTCCGAGTTTTGGACTCTTCTTTAAGAATCTTTGGATGATGTCGACTCTCTTGTAGATGCCTCTGAGTCATCTCATTGACCAGCAGCTCGTTTGCTCTCTGCAGCTGGTCCGTCTCCTACAGTTAAACAACTCACATTCTTAGCTGATACTAACCGATAACACTTCAATATGATGATGAAGCAAAAAAGACAACGATCAAAACAGTGGCTCATCACATTGTACAGTAAAGATGTTCCATACATGTATGAAACAAAATATCCGCAAGGAAAATGTGTCAACGAGAACAAATAAGATACATAAAATATCGACAAGAACAAATAGGATACATAGAATATTTTCCATCAGTGATGAATATAGATGAAAATAGATAAAAACTGATTTTTACAAAAATAGAAAAAAAATAGATACCAAAATAGATAAAACTTAAAATTTAAACAAGTATGATCATAATGTTCAACATATATGTAAACAATAATTAACTGCAAAGTTCGTTATACTGACACAGCAAATAAGAGAAATGTCGGCACATAAACAGTAACCTATCATGTACAACCTGTTCGTTTCTCCTCATCAGTTGATGCCGTTGTAGAAGCATCCTCTCCTTGACCTCTCTCTTCAGCAGCTCGTTCTTCTCCTTCATCTGTCTGTCTTCCAGCTCCCACAACGTTCCTTCCCTCGCTGTCAACACACACGCACACACAATAACTTCTTCCACAACGCACTACAGTCATCATCTACATCGTTTCACATCCATGTCTTCCGTGCAGACTTGTTTTCATCTTCTGCTATGTCACGGCAAGACATCATCAACACTCTCATTAACAGCATCGCGAAAGTCGCATGACATAACACGTTCAGGGTGAACAGCAAATGCACAAGTCCATTACCATGTTGATTTAAATGTAAGAGAGTAAAAGTTTTACGTCAGAACGTCCTGTCGGACTTCAACAAGCACTTGTTCATCTCGTCGAGCACACTGAGAAACACAGCGAATAGAAACACAGAAACACTGAGAAACACAGCATCTACATGTGACGTCACTAGGCCGAGGCAATACAGACTGCTGCACACTCATTCATGCTTAGTTAATAAAAGACACATGATCTATAAGAGACTTACTTCTGAGTAGTTGGTGCTTCTGTTCAAGGAGTTGCTTCTCTATGAGTGCAATCTTCTGCTTATGTTGTTCTTCCAGTCTTGCTAGGCTCCGCCTACCTCCCTCCTCCTGCTGCTCAATGAACTTTCTCTCCTGACCAATCACAACAATCACATAACGATTACATTTCAAAGATTTTATACATTCTTTTCACATATTATACGAACATACATGTATAATGTTAGGTATCATATACAGCCTAACTTTAATCTAATACAAAACTGAATGAAGAAATTCAACAGATAAAAAAAGCCTTATAAATACAGCAGAGTGCATCAATGATATATCAATGATACAGAGACATACACATCTAAAATGGTATCACATGATACACACTGAAACCCAGAGAAACTGTAAATAAAAAACAATTCATACAAATTACAATAAAAACATGGTAATATCTCAGACATACCTCTTCGGTTTGGTTGACCCTCTTCTCCTCTTGTTTGTGACGGAGCATGTCACGCTTGGTCAGCGTGTCACCGTCCGACTTGACTAGCTTCAGCTGCTGGCGCAAGTGATCCCGAAACATCTTCAATTCTCTCTCCTATACGTTCAAAATGTACAGGAGAAAATACACATAACTGATCTGCTGTCAGATATATCTGATAAAATATACGAAAAGCTCGTCTATTCGTTATTGACAACATGGCATGAATAACATGCAATAATACATGTTTGCTTGAAACAGACGAAAAAGAACCCATCACCATAGCAACCGAATATAATCAGTGTAGCCCACTTGCAATAACCCATTTTACAAATAATTCTACTAACTATTCAACAGATAAAAGAAAAATTCCGAGTTACAACAAAGTTCAAATAGCTCTTTCATTTTGTCTAAATATTTTGATTTATCAAACTACAACCAATAATTTCCGTTGTTGAACACGTCGATGAACAAGAACCGTTCTAACCTGGTCTAATTTTATCTTCTTGGCATGGTTCTTCAGCTCTGCTGCTTGACTCAGCCTCATTCGGTCGATCGTTTGCTTTGTCTGTCGGTTCAGCTGTTCTACGTCGTTGTCATACGTCCTCAGTATTACCTGCATTTATTTACAGTTTACAGTGACATCAACCGTAGTTACCACTTATAGATAATAATTACCACCAAAACAACATAGTCTCATGTACAAAGCAACTGATCAAGAAACAGTAGAAACTGCATTTGTCAAGCATACGTCTCTATAAAAGAGTGTTAACTACACCCAAGTCTACAAGATCAAAACCTTAACAATAAACTAGCTCACTACTATTTTGCTAGTGCAAATACAACTTAGACCACAATTAGTTGTATGTCAAACAAATTCCGTCTATCCAACACTGGCCGTTTACATATCAATTTTCTATATACATCAACTTCTATGTCTTTCCACAATTGAGAGCCAACTGGGAATGTCTTGTAAAAATCAACTGCCAATCAAAATACAGATCAACTAAATCACCTAAGTTAATTCAATACACAAGTACCGCTGTCACATATTTCTTCTTGCATGCAATCTGAATGACAGATTCGCTCAGCAGCAAATTTGAAGATAAGTTGTTGCATCCTAACAGAACTCATCACAATCTGGTGTTTCTTCCTATATCAACTCGCCATGCACATTAACTGGAAGGTCGCTATCTGCATCTCAATCATTGACACACTTGTTGATAACATGAAAAAGTACACTTCTACAAATGCTAATTGATAATCCAGCAATTAATGAGAATCCAAAAGACAACATAATTCATACACAATAAAAAAATTGAAAACTAATGAGATATACCAAACTTAATTTACTGACTTGATCAATAAGTACGACAGTACATGTATTTATTTCTCCCACTTATCGCTTATTGTCCAATCAATGCAATGACAGCATTACCTGCATTTCCCTCTCCAGCTTGTTTGTCTGATCAACGAGGACAGCTGAAAGCTTGTTGTCCAGGTCATCCAGCTGCTTGTTCTCTTGCTTCTGCTGCAGTCGCAGCTGCCTCAAGTCAGCTTTCCTACAATACAGAGAATATCATGCACAATATTTAAGCTGATATTAGCCGAGCAACACCTTAAAAACAAATAAAAATCTTCTTTAATATAACAGAACGCACAGACGAGTAAGTCAAAACAAGAACTCTGTTTAACAATTCACTGTAATCGAGAGCCATCTGTTGTAAAATGAACCAATTCAAAAGTGAAAGAATAAAACTAAGTTTTACCGCTTTCATCATCAACGTTCTATGTCTACGGTTCACTTCAATTCTGTTTGAGACAAAACGATGAGACAAAACACGCCTGAATTGATTGAAATGTGATGCGAAACAGTAAAAACACTCTTATGTTATCGAATACTTATTAAAGCGAATATAAAATAGAAATTGCACAGTAGTTTACTATGGAGAAACTTTTCTGTACCAGATCATGTGATCTTCCAGTTTCTTGTTCTCCTCCCCGTCAATGACGACCATCGACGTCTTTGTCGTCACGACCGTTCCGTCGACGTCGATGTACTTGCGAGTCTTACTCAGCGTCTTCTTGAAGCTCTACACAATCAATCAATAAACCTGTTTCTCAAAAAAAAATATGAAACCAAACAGTCGCTGATTTTAAACATCATCGAAAATGACACAGCACACATTCGAGTGACCAGCAATGCCAGGGATCGACGACGCCATTGTTACATCAAACGTTCATCGCTCAGATTGATGAATGCATTTCTAAGTGTCATCATGATTTACTTTCATCCTTATGAATCTTTACAGATAACTTGTGACAAGTAATTACCAGATCAGACCAGAGTGATAATTATGAATGTGTATATTTAGACATCTGTTATTTCAATGCATTAATCTCATTCTAATAATGGAATAAACAGCAACAAGAGTTCTCTCGCATTTCAAAGTCCTCTCTGGGTTGCTGTTCCACATTTTCCCCCAAACTTCTTAAACTTAAAGTCCCAAACTTAAAGCTTATGAATAATTAAGCGACGAACAATAATTAACATGCACATTGTAAATTTTCTTTGCTCACGGATGTTTCTCTCTACGAGCCTTTCTCTAAACTAAACCCAAACCAAACTTTGTCCAAACCCTCTCAGTCCGCTCTCCTCATTCACTTCTGAGAGGCTTAATAATTTAATGTCTTTTTTTCTCCAACTCTCTAATAGATACATGTATTTGAGGAATTTATTACATTAGAAGCACATATTATACTGTATATTATTTATCGTCATAATATCCAACTCAAAATTAACCAGTGAAATCATATTCTGAAAAGTCTACTACTAACTTTCTTGAATTCACTGTCCATGGTTCCACCTTGCTTTGCATCGCCCGAAGGCTTCGACGTGGCCGTATGGGTAGAAGTGCCGCCTGGCGCCGCTCCAGGTTGTGGAGCAGGGCCTACCGAGGCATCTCCCTGACGGGCCTTTGCGGCGGTGTCTGTAGTACCTTGTTGCCTAGCAACAGGATGTGGCTCGGATTTCCTGGCAGGAGCTGCCGGGCCCTTTTCAAAGTCCGATGTTCTGACAGCCGTCTGCTTAACTGGTTCCTTACTGACCCCGACAGAGCCGTTGACATGATTCCTCGGAGGTTCCAACACTGGCTCGATGTGAGGCATGTCTCCATTAGGCACAACTTGATCATCATCCTAAACACATAATGTAATTTGTAAAAGCCCAGTATATTAGCATATTGTGAAAGCAAATAGTAGACTATAAATGGTAGTCAAGATGATGATATAGTTCAGTGATGTTACAAATTACATTACAGTGCTTTATAATACAGTCATGTGAAACCCTTGGTGCTCAACTAGTAATGAGATCGTTGAGCAAGCAAGAACATATGACAGTGAATATATTTGCCTCATTCAATAAAAAAGAACAGTGTAATACAGATATTCATTAATTGTATCAAGAGTTTTCAGTTACATCCACATCTCGGCATGCTTCATCTCAGCTTGACAAAATTGTTTTGCCGACAACTAACTAATTTTGCAAGGGATCTCAGACCTACAAGAATGACGACGAAAATGAAGATCATGAAAAGCAAACAAATAAAACAATAATTATACACAATTTAAAAAATAATACAAATATATAATTTTAAGAAAAAAATTTACTAAAATAAATTATTGTCAATCATTCAGGCCTTATTTCTATAGTGTGCAACAAAAGTGAAACTAAAACCCAGCAACACAAAATAACGAACAACAATGACCTACGAAAGAAAAACTTTGCGCACAAATTTTGTAAGAATTTGCTAAAACCTGTTGCGAACTGCTTACCTGGTTCATAATGAGATCCGTGATGACTTGAAGCAGAATGCCGGCTATCGACGGCTGCCGGCTATTGGACAGAATAACGTCCTCGATGATCGTGTCAATCACCGCCATGATGGACTCCTCGAGATCAATGTCGACCAACTCTTGATCACCGTTGATGACGTCCATCACAGCCTCTAGAACAACGCTTGGGATGGAAGGCTTCTGCCGATTGGACGACAAGACTTCAGCAATGATTTCATCGACCAATGACTGAAGGACTTCCTTTTCTACTTCATTTTCCTCCTGAACAACAAAATGCTCACGTCAAAATACAATAGCGGAGCATGACTACTAGATAACACACAACAAATTGATTTATAACTTGCTACTAAACCCAGTTATGTCAGGCATTACAACAGTCGCAGCGTATTTACAAGCTATAAGATGATCGTAACACGCTATTCACAAGTTAACAGAAGAACATACCAAGCTATTCACAAGCTAACAGATGAGCATACCAAGCTATTCACAAGCTAACAGATAAGCATACCAAGCTATTCACAAGCTAACAGATAAGCATACCAAGTTATTCACAAGCTAACAGATAAGCATACCAAGTTATTTATAAGCTAACAGATGAACATACCAAGCTGTTCTCAGAAATAGTCGACAGACCACTGGCCGAAGGACTGTCAAACTCTCCAGTTGAGTAGCTGTCCTGCACATCAAATACACATCACACACATTCACAGTATAATGAAAGATGCAATGTCACCACCAATATCTTTGAACAATTAACTTCTCACCTGTGTAGGATAGATTTGAACAGCATTTACTGCCTATCAACTACGGTCTTTCCTTCTAGATACATGCTGACAAAGTTCAACGTATGGCCCTATTCATACAGCTCAGCCACACATTGATTTCAACACCAAATTATATCACGCTGGTCAACAACCACACTCTCGTAGATAAATTAACTGCACATATCACAACTCGTGATAAGTGCAGTTAATTTATCAATGAGAGTGTGGTTGTTGACCACCAATTAAACTATATATATCTCTAGTGGACGGAAGATGACTGCGCGAGTGACAAGATAACTTTATCTGC
Source organism: Buchholzia appendiculata (assembly GCA_034694885.1). Taxonomy (NCBI): domain Eukaryota; kingdom Metazoa; phylum Annelida; class Clitellata; order Enchytraeida; family Enchytraeidae; genus Buchholzia; species Buchholzia appendiculata. The sequence continues at coordinate 170 of JAQFYQ010001455.1, read as the reverse complement.
TCGTAATATTCTGGACGCAATGAGTGAAATGAATGAAAGGAAGGCGGTGTGGTTTATATTTGTAATCAAAAACTTGAGATTCTCAACAAAAAACTTGAGAGTTTTCTCAAGTTTTTGATTACAAATATAAACCACAACGCCTTTTTTTCATTCATTTCACTTGTTGCGTC
>JAQFYQ010001454.1:0-13284 GCA_034694885.1 Buchholzia appendiculata | reverse complement strand
ACGTCATACTTTTGTGATGGGCGGCAATTTTTAGATAAAATTTGGCAGATATGTGTCAAATTGATTGCTAATTAAGTATGTAAAATTTGGTAGCAAAATATTTATTGGCTTTTGAATTATTCAAATTTCGCTAGGGGTTTCCTTTTTTCTACTCACCCTGTATTTCATTTCCTTTAGCATGCCCGTGCGTGTCAAGACTGTCGTCACTGACATTTCAAGGTGCGGAATGTCAGCCGAAAATATAGATTTAATATAGGTCAAATTAATGTAATAAGTGTAAAAGGCATTAATTTAGGACACCGTGATGGCTTAAAGTCTGGCATTTTTCATTTTTTTTATTTGCATGGTTCATTGTGTTGGAATATTGTAATTTGTCAAATCTGAAAAGTCAAATGTTACAAATTACTTCTTTATTTATTTTATGATTAAATAATGAGCATCAATTCTGCAATAAATGGACTTCTTAATGAAGAGTGTAGTTGACATTGAGTGAAACCAGAAACAAGCAATGTATTTAATGAAGTACGACATGGATTAATTTCAGTTTTCTAATCTATTAGATAACTATATGAAGCTACCATAGCGTATTTAACGCTAAAATGGGAATGTATCTAATTAAAATATGTTCCTTATGTTAATCATTTAAATTATGAAGTAATAGCTGATATTCACATGAGTTTTACGTTGTGCAAAAAAATAAAATATAATTTAACCATGTCGAAACTGCACTGGCCTGTACCGTGCAAGTCACATAACTTTTACATAACGATTGCATACTGAAATAACAATTCAGTTGTTTGCTTGATTTTGAGACGATCATGTTTCCATTGACGACCAGGCTTAAGAAGACACTGTTGTAAATAACACGCGAGTGATTGTTCCGTTTCGTCCACTACTGACACAGTTGATCCTTGTCTTGCTTGATTTGTTCTCCTTTGCGTCCATTTCTTCCAGTTGTCTCATAAACAAGCGCGCATTCCAGGGATGACTCCTCCTCCTTCCCCAGTGATGACTCCTCCCCCCCCCCCACACACACACACACACACACGCTGCCTGTGTACAGTGCGCCACCTATCAGACGTCATTATCAAACAATTCCTCATCGAGACTCGTAGCGTCATAATAATTGGTCCCGGAACTCATAATTCCTGTTCGACCTTGTTGTTCCGTGGCCTGCAAGTCATCTCTGAGCTGGGCACGCAGTGTTTCCGTGGCCTCTGAGTCAAGCCCGAGCTGGGCTCCCGGTGTTTCCGTGGCCTGCGAGTCAGCCCCGAGCTGGGCACGCGGTGATACCGGCTAGCTCTCGCAGGTCTTGGCGTGATGCATTGAAGACGAACTGGAGACTGTATGTCAGCAAGATAGTAGATCACCGAGCATACAGCGCTGTATGATCTTAAGGATTTCTTATCTGTTTCGATGTCCCTTATAAGATATACGCTAAGGCTTGTACCGAATAACGTTCTGCATAGGAGACCATTAATATGATACCATAGATATTTATGTGAACGGAATTAACAAATAGTTGAACATAGTCAGCTACAAACAATTGGCATTTATTTTTGTTGACATCGAACAATTAATTTTTGGTGGGGGCAAATCGGTTGTCTAAAACTTGAGGATATGTCTCTCCTCTAATTGTTTACTGCCTTGATCCGCTCTCAATAATAATCTGTTCCCTGCCTATTAATCACAGATACCCGAACCATGACAGCATCTGCTTCGGGAACTTTCTTCACTGTAACATCAACAGACTTTTCTTGTGTGATGACAAAAGTGCTGCAGACAGTTTAAGCGGACTGGATGAATGTTCTGATCGGCGAATGGTTGGTGCACATCTATAACACATGCATCTAGATAAATCGATCAGCATAACTGGCATGCTAGTGATTCGCCGAAGGACATTGTAATATCTAACGAGCAAATATGTAGGAATAACTTTTCAATAATAATTGACCTAGTCTGATCTGAGTTTTTATATCAGATCTGGATATACATATGGATAAATAAATAAATATGGATAATGCATTGCAGGTGTATTCAAGCTCTGTTTGATAAAAAAACTAGTCTAAAATTTAGTCGTTAAAATGCAGTTTAGAATTCAGGATCGCCCGAATGATCCTAGTGACATTTATATTACGATGCTTATATTTCTCCATTCAATGCATTCAGTTGAAAGGGCGGTGAGTAAGAGGATTAATTATAAATTATGCATCTCTAATGCGTCATAAGATTCAGTTGGATTAAATTCTCAAATTTCATTGCTTGGATAGTTCTTCACTGTAATGTACTTTTTCGCTGTCTATAATTGGTTATACTGACCTTTCCCAAAACGACACTCGATTTGAAGTTATACTGAAAACTCGTAGAAACAAAAGCAGCATAGCCTTTTCCTATACGCCGCTTAAAGCCAGGTCACATTGCTGGGACGCTCTGCTCGCTTTTGTAAGTCGAAGCCGTAGTTCCGCTCGGCGGTGCCAGCAAAAGCATCGACAACACAATTGCCGCCTGATTTATCGCTCAATGAAGAGCTTTCAATAATAAATAGGAATACTTTTCTCATTTCGATTGTCTTCGTTGCCGTTGTAGATTAATCTTTATCGTAAACATTTTTACACAAAGAGGAGAAAAGAGTTAACGTAAGAAAGGATCGAATTAAGAATTCATTTGTTTGAAATGGGACACTGCAGAGTGTAAGGTAATAAATTATTGAACAATCAATGGACTTGTCAAACTGGCGCGAAAGACAAGTGGGTTTAAGCTATTTATCTGCAATTAAATAATTATGCTCTCAGGTAGCACCAGCATCATGATGACCTAGAAGTAAAAATAAAAGCTGTATGTTGGCCTACAGGTATCTGTCTTGGTTTAGAGACAGGCTCGATGCCTTGCTTTGTATGGCTTGGTCATTGATTTTAGTTCTATCAGAAATAGGGCTTGCAATCTTGCTCTCAAGATCTCTGGTCATCGTCTTAGTTTAGTTGGTCATTGGCCGTCTGCAGGTGTTGGTCCATGTTTCAATCTCCAGAAGCATTGAGTTTAGTCTCAATCTGATCACTAGCATCGAAGCAAAACATTGATTCGCACCAAGATCAACATCAAAATTAGAATAAGCTCTAAAAGCAAATGATACAAGTGAACAGTGAATTTGTCTATGCAGCGCTCCATGTCAGTCATATTTCGTGTTGCCTATATATCATTGTGTCTTGTTTTTTAGCTATATATTTTCGCATTCATTAAATATAAATCTAATAAATTTGTTATTCTTTCGTGTTTTTATGACTGTGGAGACATCCAGACTATGTCACAGATCGTCGATTCGTGTCCTCTAACGAGGCTCGACGGTGGTCTGCAGGCACTGCACGAGGCATACACTGATGCTTTGGAGTGGCTGGCTCAATATACTCGCACTTGAGCATACGATAACAACAACAACATTAAAGCATAAATTAATCAAACTGCTCCGTGCTCTTTGATTGCTTGTAGGTGAATCAGTTGCTGTCCTAAATCATCTCTCATGAATCGATTACAAATAATGTACTACATAGTTATCGGTCTGCAATTACTTGAACTAAAAACCAAATTTAATCAAAAAATTCATTTAAAATAGTATATTTCAATCACTTGCGATAGAATCCTTGGACAAAAATTTGTGCTGTTAAATACAATATTCGCAGTTTTTTTTATTTTATGAACCTAATTAAAGTGTAGTCATATAATTATATATATACCGATGTGTGGTTTACACATAGCGCAACAGTCAGTGTCAACAAAATTACCATGGCTTCTTATCGTGTTCGTCCTCGTTTATCTCTACATTCTAAAAGAATAGTTTAGATTCCTTACCAACAATATTGCAAAATACTCCATGACCCTTTTATGAATAATATCTTTCTAAAATTATATGCACAATTAAAACAAAATTTAACATTAACTAGCATTAATTCAAACGCTTCATTAAAATATGCTCCAGCGTATGCTTCAAATATGTCTTTTTTCACAGCTGTATTTTTATTTACGAAACTACAATTAGCATGATATCCAAGAAGACAAAGACGATAATAATGATCATATAAAAACTATGATTTAATCTGTTTCGTCTTTCACGTCCGCGTGACTGGTGCGATCGCTGAGCAGGGAATTTAAGCGTCCTTGCTTCATGGAATGCCCCAGCGCTCCACCTCGAGAACTCAAAGGATAAAAATGACTTCAGCCACGGTGGAGGGCTATGCGATGAGACGAGGGTCTGTCGCCTTTGAATCTTTGTCTATTGGGTCTTTTCTTTCCAAAGTGTCACTCCACGCAGGATGGATATAAATCCTCCTCGGAAAGTCGGCGGCGTCGTTTTCTATGGAGAAAAGCTCGCGAGCGGGCGGGAGAAATTGTGTTTGGCGATTTTCTCTGCGAAATGAAACGCATCAAATAGATTACATTGCGGACGTAACTCTCTCTTTGCGAATCTCATCTACACTTGCTGAAAGTTTTTAATCTTATCTACAGGATATATAAGGGCATTATTAGTTGAATGATTCGCTTGTTGGCAGGTTCATGGCACCCATAATGCTGCATTGTACGTATTCTTCTCTTTTTTATTCTTCCTCGTCGCCATTTTCGTTTATAATTTCTACTGTTAGTGATGACGTTATGCGAACTAATCGCTAATTAAATTACTTGTGCGAGACATTTAGCACAAAATATCTCAAGATCGTATTGATTTTGGATGACCAATGGAACTGTTGTTTCTTGATAGAAACATGATAGTCGATAGCTGGTAATAAGCGGATGATCTAATGCCTAGAGCTTCGAGCTATTAATCTAAATCTAAAGCAATGAAGGTTCTGTAAATGTTCAAAGCAATAGCAATTGTTTATCTTTATAAATCATCTACCTCCTCGAGTTTGTTTGGTTAGAGAAGGGGAATTAGTTGTCTTTATGCAATCAAACATATCAAGGGGTACCTATGATTACCGAAATAACTCGAACTAATCCGAAATAACAGAAACTAATTAAAATTATGCAGAAATAATTGGAAATAATCAAAAACAATCCTACATAACCAGAAATAATCGGAAATAAATCAGAAATAACTGAAATAAATCCAAAATAATCTGAAAGAAATGACAATCCCAAATCATCCGAAACTAAGAACTTAAAACTAAGCCTGCTGAAATCAGGCAGGAGCCTGTTTTCTCCCCCCCCCCCTATTCAAACTATTAGTATTGCAATAATAGCCCATTACTACTATTATCACTTTTAAAAACCGGTTATACTGTAGATAATAACAAATTATGTTTCTTAAATACACATACAGTTGGCCTATCTGCAGACAATGTGTAGGTCTATGATGTAATATAGTAATATTTTATGTATTTAATACTAAGTTATGACGGCATCCGATGTTGCTGATTTGTACACTGATTTGTACTTAATTTGTTCTCCTTTTTAAGTTTCGATCTTTAATTTTTGGCCTTATGTTGTGGCAATCGTACAGTCCCTCAATTATATAGCATACAGTGAGAAATTTATTGTTTACATCAGTAAGTGTCCTGTGACTCTGTTTGCTGATTCGTTCAGAGTGGTGCATCTCCAAGCTTGCCGGTCACCGGTACCAGCTCGTACACAAGATATTTGTGGTACGGAGCTCCGAACCGGAGCTTGTCGGAATCGGATTGGACCGTACCGGAGCTTGTCGGTACGGTTCTGTACCGGCTCCGGACACGATCGTACCGGCAAGCTTGATGCCGGACAGGACCGTACCGGCATGCTTGGTACCGGACAGGACCGTACTGTCAAGCTTTGTTCCGGAAAGGAAACTTGGTACCGGACAGGACCGTACTGGCAAGCTTGGTACCGAACAGGACCGTACTGGCAAGCTTGGTACCGGACAGGACCGTACTGGGCAGGACCGTACCAGCAAGCATGGTACCGAACAGGACCGTACCGGCAAGCTTGGTATCGGACAGGATCGTACCGTTGACACCGGCAAGCTTTGTACCGGACAGAACCGTACCAACAAGCCCGGTACGATCCAATCCGATACCGATAAGCTCCGGTTCGGTCCAATCCGATACCGACAAGCTCCGGTTCGGACCTTCGTACCACAAATATCTTCCTACCGAACCGGACATGAACTGTGCTTTCACCCCTGGTACTACTGACTCTGCATTAACGCTGCATTGTTCTACTGCACCTCATCAATCTTATTCTGATGTGTGCGTGTGTTTTGTTGTCACCCCGGAGGCATCGGGATCCTCTGCCGGGATTGAAAAGATGCAGAAGTAAATCCCACTCAATCTGACCTGCCACGTGATAAACAATTATAGCGGTTGTCTATCAGGTCCGCGCGAGAATTCATTTCAGCGACGCTCCGTCTTACAACCTGACCCAGTCTCTGCTTATATTTGATTGCTTTTATTAATATCAATGCTTTCGTGCGCAAATAATGGCAGCGCGGCATTAAATTTTCTATAACTGTATGTAGAACGCAAAAGACAAATTCTGTGTTAAAATTACTTTGCATTTGACTCTTCTGCTGCTTGCATTTTGTGGTCTAATCGAAGCCTGTATGACCGTATACAGTCATACGACCCTGCATATAATACAGGGCAGATATTTGAGGGGAAGGATTTTTCAGATGTAAAACTCCTACATGTAAAATGTTCTTAAAATGATGCATGCTTTGGACGCCGAAATGCTCTCTGCCAGGAAAAAAAATATCAGGTAACCCTCTAAGAATTAAAAATATTGAAAAAGTATTTGAACAATTTTGGTTGGCAAAGCCCCCTGTAAGCCTAAGCAAAAGCCCCCTATGCCTACAGCAGAAAAGGGATATGCTAAAGGTGTAAGCAATTTTAAAATTTAAGCTTTCTTAAGCGCTCGCTGTTTAGAGATGCTATGATAATTAATAACATCTACTGCATAAATGGAGTGACCGAATAATGTCAGTCGTTATAGCGTTCACGCCTCGCAGTGAAGAGGTAGAGGGTTCGCCTCCCTGCAACGACTGATTGTGTTCATTAGCAAACCTAAATCATGCGTAGTATTACGTAAGACAATTAACCATCGCCAGGACCTGTCTTCAGACAGAGCGTGCACTATCATTATCATCATCATCATCATCATCATCATCACAGCATAATAACTAAAAAACACTGCAAAACGATGTTAGTAGTTTGAAAATTTGCTATGACGAATTTAACAATATTTATACTTACATGACACTGTATACGTTTGATGACCATAACTTTTTAACGTGACAAATTAACATATTTACTGACAAATTAACAATACCAAAAAAACTGTTTTCTGTTTTACGTAATCGTCAAGTTGAAATGCATCTGCACTGGTAGCTGGCTGGAAGTCAGCCAATATTTAGTCATTGTTTGATCTGACAATTTAGACGAAATCTGAACGGCTTAGCTTCTATCAAGTCTATCCACTTCGCTTAGTGTCAACATGTTTACGAGTCTTAATAATGCTATCAGGCAATCACCACCTTCACAATATAAATATCCACAAATTATATTTGAGTTTGTAACTCGCAGCATGTATTTAATATCGTATATGATGTATCTCGTAGTATGTATTTAATATATTATATTATGTATTATTCTACATAATGTTCGAGTTCTTTATATAGTTGTGGTGCAATCCTTTAAGCATCAGAATACTGGACGTCAAAAGATTCGACGGAGTTTCTATGAAGCCGATGCTCTATTTGCGTAATTTGGTCATATTTTATAATCTGCTGTAAAAACTAACACACAACCAGCATTGGCACTATCCACACTCCACAGTTCATCTACGATCAGTCTGAGCAAACCAAGCAAAGCGTCAAACTGGTTTTGAAATATGAACTATTCGAACCAGGACTCTCGATTACTCGGCGTATGCTAACACCACCAGGCCAGAGTTTTGCTAAAATACTGTAAAATAAATAATATCTTCATATATCAACAGCTAAAACATTTCATTATGCCAAGCGTTTACAAGATTATTATTGATTGCACTCAACTGTATGCAGTGAAGAAGTCAGGGCCTTTTCTGAAGGCCCTGGCAAGGCCAAGGCATTTTCCAAGGCCAATGCAAGGCAAGGCATTTGGAAAATTGATCAAGGCAAGGCAATAAAGTGCCTCAAGGCAGCCTTGACGCATGAAATCGAGGCCAAGGACTACTAAAATGATATAGTTGAGGTATTTTTTCAAAGCCGAGGCAGTTTTTCAAAGCCAAGGCAAGGCAAGGCATTTGGAAAAATATGCAAGGCAAGGCAAGCCAAGTGCCTCAAGGTAGCTTTGAGGCAAGGCATCAAGGCCGAGGACTACATCACTGGTTGTATGTGGTAACGATTTTTTATTTTTACTGTGTGCATGGATATTACTGTTGTACTATTGTGATGTGGTGCTTGTGAGATTATGAAAATAAATACACCTGCTACTTAAATAAATTTGTGCATTTCAACCTATCCACCCTATGAGAGCCGTACTTTTGATGAAAGTCGTACTCTTGGAACCACTTTCAAACTATGTCGCTTCAGTTCGCCACTGCAGCAAACCGTAGCAGATCAAACGTGATAGCTTTTCAAACGAACTGCTAGTACTATGTTTTAATCTATATTAATAGGAATATGACAATTTTCACGCCTTAGTTGAATATCTACATTGTTACCCGTTGACAAGCCAATTTGTCATCGTAATACCATGTTTTTCACCACTACGCGATGCCACGATGTGACAAAATTCACCGACAACATACACAGCATGTTTCATCATCATTAATATTATGAATCGACTGCGAAAGGCGCTGATGATGGTACGCAGTACATTTAGCTTCGAACTTCCTGCAATCCTTCAACGATGAAGTACAACAGCATAATTGCATGCATGATCAATCCTGCTTTATCAAAACTCCGATGTCCGTAAATAGCCCGAACGGTGTCGACCGAACAATGCCTGCGTACACGCTAACGTGCGAAGCAACTTTTCACTTGTTCCTTTATCAAATATTCATCCGTCATCGATTATCTGTGCCGATGTCTATGCCACAGCGATGCTGCAGGAATAAAATGTGAAGCGAATTATACGAGAAGAACTGGGCGGAATGTTTCGTCCGATCATTTAGTATTCACGCCTCGCTAACCGAGACGACGTCACTAAAGCAAAAACATCATCGTGTGCGGTAGGTTTCCTCTTTGATATGAGACTTTTCAGCAACTGGCAGAGGCAACAGTAGAATGGTTTAATGATATGGAAGTTATGGTACAGTGTTTTGCTAGCGGACAAAAATCGGGCACTTTTTGATTAGCAATTTGTGTACTTTATGACAATGTTTTTTTGTTTATTATTGACTTAGTGTTGTTATCGTTTGCACAAGTGAGGCTATATACAGAGCCATCTAATCTAAAGCTTTAAGTATATGGCGTAGGCAGTAATTGTAGACCACTGTCAGTGTCAAGCCTCGTCGAACGGGCCTGAATCGATGATGCACATGAGCGAAGTCTCAACGGTCACAAAGGTCACCAGTGGACTGTGGGCACTGGGCAGGCTCCATTTCATGTGACAGGCTCTGCAGTGACTTTTTCTGTAGTAAATTTGTTTAGAATTTAAATGTGTTTAACCTCGGCTTAGCGAAGGAGAGTTTTAGAAAGTCTTTAAGGAGAAAAACAGCGATAGAAAGGATACAAATGATTAATATTCGAGAATTCACGCTATTGTAATGGCTTTAGAATGTGCACATCTAATGAATTCTCTTAGCAGAAAAATTAACAGATAATAATGCAAAGTAAGAATGTCGAATCAATTAATTCACGGTTACATCAACCAGTGGTTTTGAGACTCAGCTCTAGTAGGTATGGCAACTGCTACTATTTACTGTACTACACTTGAAGTACAGTATTGTAAGAAAAATGGAATCAACATCACGACTTTCAATAATTAAGGGACTAATCTCCGTTCATACCAGTGGCACAGTTGAGTTTGGTTTTGTGGTCCGAGTACAGAAAACGAGAATCAACTGAATTTTTTCGACACCAAGCTTTATGTAGAAAATTAATTCATGGGCATCGAGATGTATATCGATTCGTATTCATTAGCATGTCAAGTTCGGAAAAAAAATCTATCTACAAATACATCAACAAATCAGTAACATTTAAGCTTAGTGAAATCAGCTTAGCAGCGCTAAAGCGCTGGAGAAGCACAATAATGAGATCAAATAGCATCTACAGACTTCATGATGTCGCTATGTTGGTCCAACTGTGAAGATGTAATGCAAATAATATAGATGAACGAACTGCACCGCGTTTCATTACATCGGATGAGTCAGTTCATGCGTGAAAGTGCTGCTCCACAGAAGTTCGACAGATCAGATGGAACACATATCTAGTCTAGTCAGTGTGGGGGATAGGCAAATGTGAGGCGTCGGGGTCGGAGATTTTTCTCCTTCGGGAGAAAAGAATTTTCTACAGAATTTCTCGGACTAGCTAGGGAGGGAGGAGGTGCCATGGCAACGGTGTGATATAAAAACATTTTGACCCTGGTTATTCCGACTATTAATTGTTACATATATCGGGTAAAAAGACCCGGGAGGGTCATAAGCATCGGACGTGTCGGGGTCAGGAAAAGAGATGCAGGATTTAAACCCCGACAACCCCGGTGACAAATACTCCGCTGACTCCGTTGCTTATAAAAGACTGTCAGTCGCTTTTCAAAGTTCGCTGCAGCAATGTTTTCGCAGTTACACAATTACTATTCTCATACTTTGATTTGCAATTAGCCACTGCTTTCAAAATACGATTTGCGCACGAAGATATCTTCTATGCAATCATGTTTATGACCTGGATTACAGAATATATTGATCCACTTCAGCGACAACCAATAACATCAACAGCACTACATAGACATGTACACGTAGACTTGGAGAAGGCGCGCATTCTACAAACCCAGCACGCGAACAATCCATCGTCCTAGCAATTTATCGCTCGGTTCATCAGTGATAAAGGAAGGTCGATACACGCCCGGCATATAGCTAGAAATTATGATTGCAGTTTGTGCGGTGGACAGGCTGGCAAGTGGGAAGACAAGCAAGTGGGTTTGTGGCGCCCTGGCGGGCGAGAACGATGGAAGGGTAAGCAAGTGGGTTTGTGGCGCCCGGGCTGGCAGGCGGGCGAGAACGTTGTGGGAGGGAAAGCAAGTGGGTTTGTGGCGTCAGGGGTTGCCGGGCGGGCTGGCGAGAACGATGAGAGGGCAACCAAATTGTTTCGTGGCGCCCGGGTTGGTGGGCGGGCGGGCGAGAACGATGGGAGGACAGGCAAGTGGGTTTATGGCGCTTGGGTGGGCGGGCGAGAATGATGGAGGACAAGCAAGTGGGTTCGTGACGCCCGGGCGGGCAGGTGGGCGAGAATGATGGAAGGATTAGCAAGTGGGTTTGTGGCGCCTGGGCGGGCGGGCGGGCGGGCGAGAACGATGAGAGGACAAGCAAGTGGGTTTGTGGCGCCCGGGCAGGCGGGCGAAGTGGGCAGATGACGAACAGACCGTTATCCTGATGCCTGCGTGTCTACATTCGCTTCCACTAATATCGACAATATCTTTGTCAACCTGTCACGATTAATCCACGAACGGATATATAAAAACTGATCGGCGCTGCCTCCGCTTTGCAAGAGAACGCCCTGCGCCGAGGCGCGTTCAATTTTGTCTTCATCCGGTGAACAAAGCTTCCAGTGACTTATGTCATCCGAGAGAATTGTCTCTGTCCTGGCTCTTCGTCCCCCCGAGTCTCCTTCCTCCACCAGCCGCCGCCCCTGTTCTGCTAGGCTCTAGGTACCGTCGACAATAGAACGTCATAACGTATCCATTCGTTTACGAATTACACTGGCTTGCGGACCTTTCATTATTCTGATGGAAGTACGTTGTAGCGTCGACTGCTGCAGTAGTAGTAGTAGTGCGCCAAGTTCGCCACACATTGGAACTAACGGAAAGACGAGCATTACGGTCGGGATGGGACGAAACAAACGCGAGATGTCTTCGATTTCCGCTGCAATTTTAATCATTCTCTCTCTCAGTACACAGAGTTCCCCCCTACCACCACCTATACCTCCCCTCCCTCTTGCTGCCGAGGCCATGTAGCGGGAGTCGTGTTAAAATAAGTCCAGAGGATTACCTGAATAAAATGGATACAGGATGGATTGAAGGAATAAATGAGAGGAGTGGAAGACAGTAAACGGCGTGGAACTGACAATAGACCTATATTTGACGAGCACACTTTAAAGAAGTGACCTCAGCAGATCGATACTGTACAGCTTTGACTGCTCAATACAAGTTCAATGCAGTAAATGCGAATCTGTATTATTATGCGACATTATTGACAATTTGACAATACATTTGAGAAGATACGACAATATTACTGAATATTCTTAATCACGAACAAATGATAGTAAGAAGAAATCACGCAAAAATTTTCATTGATTCAAGCCAACATGTCAATTTGTGGTTCAATTTTGTATATCACTTTGACGAATAGGAACTATTTCAATGTGTCATTATGTGCTCATCATACAGGGAGTGACATGAGTACAATCATTGTAACAAGTACTCTAAATATAGGTGTGTCAAATGAAACGCGCAGTCTCATCGCATGTTGTTTTTTTAATTTGTGTGCATGCATATAGAATTCTTTTACTTATGTTTTTGAACCAGACGTTGTTTTGCTCTGTATATTGTTCAGTAATGGTTCACTACCGTTTATTTTGCGTATGGAATTTGTATTTAATGTGTAATATTTAGTAATTGAAAGCACGCATAGTATATTTACTGTAAAATTGAAAGAAACGAAACTCTCTTTTATATATTTCCGCTCGTTGTGAACGTGGGCACATTCTGTGTTCGTACTCGAATCTTGTAAATTATCATAAAGTTGTCAGATTCCGGTCGAGCGTTGTGACATTAATTCATTCGTCCGCCTCCGTCTCCAGATTTACTTATTAACTGCTATTAATCAGCAGAACTTCGTGGACTCGGGTGTGAGTAGCCGATCCGACCGCCGCTTGAGGGACTCCTCAGTTTTACGGGGACTCCGGTCTCCGGACTGCTAGGGGCGGGGGGGGGCTCCTCCGCTATGAATGATTATCCCTATCCCTGCTGATGGATCGTCATCGTGACCAAACAATGGAAACGTTGTCCTAATGTAATACTAGTGACAACGTGCAGACAGAGATAGGCAAACACAGAGAGGGAGAGAGAGAGAAAGAGAGAGGGAGAGAAAGAGAGAGAAAGAGAGAGAGAGAGAGAGAGAGAGAGA
>JAQFYQ010001453.1:0-13284 GCA_034694885.1 Buchholzia appendiculata | reverse complement strand
GGGGGGGGTGTTGACGATTGTCATTTTTGTACTGAAGTCATGTGTATGAGGAATATGGTTGCTGTTTAGCTTTGTTGCATTCAACATACATTTCTATGTTTCAGGATATAGCTTTGGAGTCGATGAGTCCCTATGTCAGTCCGATTAATCCGGCTGTTTTTCCACATCTCTCCGTTGTGCTACTTGGCATCGGCATCTTCTTCATGGCATGGTTCTTTGTGTATCCTTTTAAAGAAGGAATTGTATTATTTTGTTTGTAAAAAATGCTTATGTATGATGTAGTGAGTGGTTGACTGATTGATTGCGGGCAATTTATATAGCGTCATGACATGGGCCTAACATAAATCATCTCAAGGACGCTGTACAGAGTTACTCAGTTACAAAAAAGTTCAAAGCCGTTAAGATCTAGGACAGAACACACAGGAAACAGTTAACTCTTCGAGCATAGTCAATAGTATGATCTAGTAAAGAGTTCAGATTTTAACAGTGAAGTAAATGCAGCAAATGACGGCACCGACTTGACATGCTGCGGCAGACTGTTCCATGCATCTGGAGCAGCCACAGAGAAACCACGTTTTCCAAACTTGTGGCGGTATCAAGGAGAAACAATATTGCAATGCAAATTAATTGTAACAATTTTTTTTTTCCCAATTTGTTGAAGGACTTGTAAATGTGTTCAGTTATGTCATTGTTGTGTGTAGCAGTAAGCTCACCATACTTCAACCGGTGCATTTCGTAAAATGAATAAGATTTAATTCTTATATGGATGTTGGTTAACCAATACATGTACAATTTGTTCTTTCATATAGCCCATTGGCTGTCATACGTTGTATAATATCGATCATATAATAATATGTATATGTATCAGTACTAAGACTATTTAATGTAGATTAGTTCAATAATGTTGAATTTATTTATATTTTCTGTTATTGTTTAAGCATTGTAGTTTAAGCATCATTTCCATGAATTGATTCTTTAACTCGTGCATTAACTCGCTCAGCTATGAAGTGACGTCGACAAAGTTCACGCGAGACATCTTCAAAGAGTTGTCCGTTGCTTTCGTTGCCTCTGTATTCATCGGCTTCGGTGTCCTCTTTTTGCTGCTCTGGGTTGGAATATATGTTTAGCATTGGCAAGGTATGAATCATCTGTTAATCATAGATGTTACACATGTTATTCCATTTTATACATTCTGTATATGTTCATGCCTATGTATACGAAGTGGACTGTGTGTATGGATTGTTTTGTTGTATCTTTTCCTGATCTCGTTTTGTAGGGGAACATTGAGACTGCTACCACTGCACAGCCCGGTAAAGTGCATATAAGGGTCGACAAAGGTGTGGTAGTCTGATCAGCGCTGTAACACGAGTGCAGACTATTAGTACCATCTGTTCTGTTGTTCTTTCACTTTGGTGGGATTAGCATCTGCTTGCTGCCACTACACAATCAAAGATCAGATATTTTTGTTTGTGGAAGTGAAATCATTCATTCTTCGGTGCATGTTGGCATCGGCAAGTCATACGATGGAAAATATCCAGCCATATGGAGTCCTTGGGGACATTACATCTAACCCTTCCTGACTAGGAAAAACTGACATAAAATGATGATTTGTGTGATGATTTGCACCTTTGGAATAAATAGTTGGTTTAATCCATTGAAATTAATTTCTGATTCAAGTTTTAAGGAAATAAAATTAATTAGCTCGTCTTAGATTGTGTATGCCCCGCAGCATAAGTACACTGTGTATTATTTACACATTTTGTAAGTATTTGGCGATTGTGTAGACCTGTTCTGCTGTTCTTTAGTGTCAGATTTGCTGATGAAATGTTATAGTTTGTTATCAAGATAATTGCAATGAAGAGTTTATAATAAGTTGTGAGATCGTGAGTGAAATTCAATTGGTGAATTATCATTAGCTTCAGTTGCTAAGACCATTGCATAGGAAATTGCCATTTATTTCAGTCTTCGATCTGTCTCATCCTCGCCATTGTTCCACCTATCTATCACCTGTTTTAACCAATCAACCATCTCCCTTTACTACACAGTTGATATAAGTTTTCCTTCCCTATGCAATGTTTTCTTACACAAAACTTTTTATCTCGGCTTATCTACATAGCTGAGTACGTGTTCATTTATCAACTTGCTTACATGCAGATTTATGTTATTTTTAGTTTATTTGTATTGCATTTGCAGAAAGATATTACCTGAGAGACGAGTACATGAACATCAGCAACGAGTTGCCAGCTCTATTTACCAATCAGTGCCACGTGGGAGACTCGTGCATCATCTCCGTCACTCTATTGCTGATGTAGTATTTGTGTAAAAGGACCAAATGTTGAGCTGACTGCTACTGTATAGAGAAACTGAATGCGTTCCGCTAATTGTTCCTCTTGTCATATTGCAAGTCGAGTTTTGTCCATAGTATGAAAGTAGGTATGTAATGTTGTCTATGTGTATATGGAATGCAGTTTGTGTATGCAGTTACGGTGTTCATTATGAAGATCACAGCAGATAAATTTAATGCAGTCAGGATTTTTATGTAAATAATTTGTATAGTATTCAAGCACAAAATTAGACGTGATTAAATTTGCTTAATAGCTTTTTGTTTGAAAAATCATCAGCATAGCGCCTTGTTAAATATATTGAGCATTTTGTTTACAGGACTTCATCTTTTCGTTGTGCGTGAAATAACAAAATATAGTTTTATTGAAGCATAACTAACTGGTGAATTAACCTTCCTGATTAAATCCTACTATCTGTAGTCTGTTATGTTAATTATTCTCTCTATATATAGTTGAACTAAGGTACTATCTATAGTCCTTTGTGTTATTTATTCTCTGTACTTGAACTAAGGTACAATGAGTTTAGCCTTGTATTGTGAGGCAAGAAGTATTACTACGAATGGATTTCACTAATTGAAGCTATGGTGATAGTAAATGCCACAAACCTAAAACATTATAAATATGCAAGTTATTAACTGTCAAAACTAGGGTAGTAAGTCTGAACTGTGTGTATTCCTCAAGGCAAAGATTATCTCGTACGAGCAGAATTAAGACTCCAAACTCGTGGTATCACCATCATTTTGCACAACATTTTTGCCTAGCAATAGTTATAAGGAACGTAATAAGTCTGAGTGAATAGTTTGATCTGATAATAACTTGGTGAATGCTATCCTAGATACGCAACAAGTTATGTTAATCACATTACAGAACTTGCATGGTTTGTTTTGTATCTGTGTGACATGTGCATTGTGCAATGTCACACTGCTCCGACGAATATAATATTCAGCTTATTAACAATTCCAACTTAATCACCCAGAGAAATGCTTTGCTAAAGCCCACCTAATTTATAAAGTGGGTTTGTAAGCTCACAGGACTTGGCTCTGTTAAATGCATGTGATAACAGAGGACTTGACTGACAAATCACTTACAACTTTTTCGATAGCTTGGCATTTGACTGCAGTCTGGACACACAAAAACATGTCTGGCTTTAGAGTATATTAATTAGATTTTTGGCAGCTAGTAATCAGCTTTATGATCACTCCTGTGTAATTAATCAATGGAACTTCCATTCAATAATTAGCTTTTTGTAGTAGTTTAAATCATTGTGTAATGAATTTTTAATGAACTAAAGCATTTTCTATCATCAAAGACTACATACTTGCACAGACTATGATCACTCACAGCTTCAATTGATATAAAAACTCAATTAACTCAATACAATTGAGTTAGTTGTATTAACTCAATACAAGTTTGACTCTGTTCCGATATAAACTTTGAACCCACGAGTTCATAATTGTCAATTAAAAAGGTTTAGCAGGAAGTCGCAAAAATGGCCTTAAAGACAAAACATGTTTTAAAATCTTACCCCTAACTTTACAATGTTTGATGTTCGCTGGAAAAGGTTGTTTAAAAAGCATTTGAAGTGTTCAGATTGTCCAGTTACAAATCTACAATCCCAACATTGGTCTAATTAATTATAGTATTCAGCAACAATAATTGTGAATGTCACAAAGCTCTCAAACTTCAACTGCCATTCATTGCTAAGCCTTTATTTATACACATGACTACAATAGTATAATGAAAAATTATTACAAAACATAATTTACTACTTTTAATTACAGATATGCTATTATTCAGAGCTATTATTCAGAATACATGCGTGCAAACAGACACTATTTGTGCTACTTTTTATGGCAACTTTTAGCCACTAAAATCATGAAATTGTACAAAAGAAATACTGGATTACAATATTACATTACATGACCCGTTCATTAATAAAATGAATAATTTTCACAGTTTTTATCACATTCACATCGCTGTATTCGGCTCGGCCAGAAATCCCTTCCTCCAGCATGCTCGATGGCTAAAAACAGTTTCCCACAAAAAGGCCCTTGTCCTTTCTGCCATAGGTCAATCCAGAAATTCCCCCTAAAAGATAAAGGTCATCAGAAGCTTTAGGTAAATTTTGGAAAATATGGTCAGTGGTCACTTTACTTTTAACAGTTTTTGCGAAGTACTGCATAAACTTTCCATAGCACGACTACAGCTTCAACCGACTTGTCAACCGAACCCTCACAAAACCCCGACTTGACTTAGTTAATAGAGGGCACCACGGTTAACATAAAATTTTCATTAATCGTTAAAGAGACAATTACAACTACTAGAAAAGTAGTCACAACACATTATTACCAATTATTAAGAATACAGTAAGCAAAATGAGAAATTATCTGAAAATAAATGTAGCATATAATGGCAGAAATAGCTCAAACAATTTTCAATAGAACCTTCATCATTTTATATATATTTTTGTATCTTGAACGTTACAATTATAATAATTTATGGTCTGATAGCATTTACTTCAACTAACAGAACTATAATTAATTTGTTGATACAATAGAGAGAAAAAGAGTGATAATTTAATTAATTTATTGTCTAACAAAGTAAAATGTTATACTAACAAAAGTAAACGCTTTGACACAAAATCTAAAGCAAATTGATTGTGCATAATAAAAACTACAAATGTAATTGAATTTAAGTTGGCAAAGTGTAAAACATCAATATCTTCAGAAAGAACTATTACAACCAGATAGATGTTACCTAGTATGTAGTAACAAAGATTCAATATGCAGAGAAGGGCAGTAGCAATGTATAGAGGTAGGCAAGAATCATTCACACCAATATTACTATCAAACTGATGTGTATAAGCGGAGATTTTTAAATACGGAAATTTAATCTTACATACAAACTCAATTTGTGGAAGAACATTTATTTTATGATCAGATCTAGCTGGACAAGAGTCATTATAACATGAGGGCAAAATGTCAACGTTTCACCACTTAACAATTTCAATATGATCAGCTTTTAAGCAAGTTCTTCAGCAAATCACAGACCGCTACAGTCATCATTATAAATTAGTCAAAGTTGACCAATGGTTACCATTCATAGACTGCAAGGCAAGACTGTTGTCACACTGATTACACAAGAAGGAAGCAAATACGTTCTTATCACAACAATACACAAACGAATGTAAAATCTACGGAGTTCATAACTGCTGGAAGATGCAGCCTTTTCTAAGATCTCTTTGCTGATTGTCAAACACGCCGGCTACAGGCTGGCCACCAATATCAACATGTTTTCGTTAGGTAGCATACCTTACTCTTTACAGCCTTTAGGTAGCTTACATTACCCTTTACAGCCTTTAGGTAGCTTACATTACCCTTTACAGCCTTTAGGTAGCTTACCTTACTCTTTACAGCCTTTAGGTAGCTTACCTTACTCTTTACAGCCTTTAGGTAGCTTACCTTACTCTTTAGAACCTTTAGGTAGCTTACCGTGCTCTGTACAACCTTTACATAGTTCTATTACATATGCATAGCTTTTAGGTAGTCATTTTCTACATAGCCTTAATGGAGCCTTGGTTTATGTAGCTTTTAGGTACCCTTATTTATTAGTGTACAATGTACATACTGTAGCATTATGTAGCCACTCTTTGATTGAACAACAAAAACAATACATAGCAGATTGCATCAACATTAGAAGTAGTTACGTGCTGCTGGAATAGCCATTAGATTAAATGAAACAGATTCAACTAAAAAAGTTCCGATGGCAAATCTTAATAAAATCAAAATATAGTACAACACATATATAAAATTACTAAAACATTTAACTTGGGCATAAAAAAATACACAATAACATACCAAAACATAATTTGTACTTAAAACCTTCAATAGTCAAATACAAGAGAAACATGTAGCTTTTGCATTATTACAAACCTTCGAGGTATTATCTAGCAGTAGATGTATATATAATAGTACAGATAGAATTGAAGATCTAACCACTTCAGTGTTACCATGTTCCTACTAATGACAAACAAGATATCCACTGTGCAGCAGATGAGATTAGCAAAGGGACAGACAAAACAGATAAAATCAAGCACGAACTAAGCAAAACAACATGACAGTCTGTTTGATATAAGCCACAAATAAATATTGCATGTAAACAACAAAATTCGGCAAAGACAAGTGCTACATTATACATACACACACAATATCCTGATCACGTACGCCTGAAAGTGTACATCAAAATATAGGAAGCTTGGTAAAACTATTCGTTCCCCGGGTTAATAAGTAATATCCCTTGCGTACATGAACCGCAAGAAATCAAAAGATTTCGATCATGTCAGTTCGATCTGTGGGAAATTAGCCTTTCGCATGTGGTTATTAGTTCAGTGCCCATCGCATCCCTTCATACTGCAACATTCTTCCATGGGTTCGCAGACAATTCAATGAAACCTTGCAGGCAATAACTGAAACCTACCAGCATGACGAAATGATTGACATTCCACCAAAAGAGATATGAAAAGATCTCCCCATGTCCAACAGTATGAAATACTTGAAATTCAAATATGTAGCCCAGAAGCATAGATAATTATAGGGAAGCAAGGCTTCACAGACCATTCCTCCTTCTGGCCTGCTTGAAGCACTAGAGTAAGGTTGGGGTGAGAAATCACGAACTGCACAGTGCATGCATACTTTTTCTCACGAGATTCTGACATAAACTTAATCAGTGTGTTTATTCAACAGATGGCAGCAATATTCAACACAGTAACATAAATTGAATTTGGAGACTCTGAAAAAGTATATACTAACTTTAAGGCAAAACTTGCATCAAAGCTCAAAAGACTGGCTTTACTACTGCACAAGAATTTCTAGTGCAAGTATCACATAGTTATAGTTGGGGAATTTGGGGTACTAAACTTTTATTCAAGAATAATAAAAGTTCTCGCATTACATGAAAACAACATTGAAAATATTCCAGCTTCCTAATTGAAGATGATCTACTGCTGCTGCAAGTATTCAGTGAATGAGACTACTACACTTGCTTCTAACACCAGGAAAGTACAAAGAATCGAAGATTACACTGTGCAGAAATCTGATCATTGAAATGAACTGATATTAAAACGAATCCTACACTGGTGGACTGAGAACATTTCTGACTGTTCAATACTGAAGTATTTGATTGTACAGCATATTGTACTTCAATAAGTACAAACAAATTCTCATTGACTTGCACATGTATAACGTGTAAAATAATCTTTGCGTATTAGTCACAACATGCAACACTACAGATACACAAAACACTACAACACACTACAATGCCACACAACTGTTAAAAATTCCGTAACAAAATAAAACAAACATCTGCATCAAACTAAAAATATCTTCTGTTATAGGCATTTAAATATTTCATAGGTCTGAAATCGGTCCATTTATTTATACACATGAGCAATGCCTTGTAATAACAAGTGTGATAAACAAATCAGATTATTGTTCAAATACAATCACAGAACAGTTAGAAGTAGGTAATAATAATTCTAGATAATACGGTAATTCATTAATAAGTACTAGACTAACAAATATTCGTCACTTTAAAAATCAACAAAGGAATAAATATAAATGTAAAGCACATCTACAGCTAGCGGTCATCTCCTGTCTATTTGCCACAATAACTATTCAATCCCAGTCAGTTCTCTTGTCTCACAACTAATCGATCATTTAACTTACTAAATTAATTGATGAGCGTCCATACCAGGAATTAACTAGAAGGCTCGACAGGATAGTATCAGTTTTTTTCTAAAATGATATATCGAGAAAAGTCAAGCTTTTTATATGGAAACTGACAGAATAATAAACTCCATATAGTCTATGTCTGAAACCATGGGTTGTTATGCGAAATTTTGCTTCCAAATGATCAGCTTGACCTACTAATACTAAGAGATGATACAATTTTTTCCAACTTTGTACCTTAACTGATCGGAAGTGAAAGACAGAAGAAAATGATCTATAAATAAGCTGAGAGACAAAGTTTTCAATATTGACATTACAAATAATCATAAGTGCACATAATTCATTTTTAAGTAATGTAATTATTCTTAAAGACCTTTAAATTAGACGAGGAAGCAGCAAACAGTTTACTGAAATTAATTCTCAAATAAATGTTTTATCTCTGTATCGATTTGTTTTTGTAATTTTGGCAGAATACTTGGAAATAATAAAGGGTGGCAGACTAAGAGTTGGAAAGCTAGACGAACTGAATGAAGAGCTGAACTGAAGCACAAAAGGAATTATAGCAGATGATGGACAGGAAAGTTTGAATGCAAGGAACTACTACATAAACATTGTCACAAAATACATTCATTGTAATAGTGTAACACTGCAACCCGTATCTGACTACACTGGCAGACAATCACTCTCCAGGACTGGATTTGTGACACTATAATGATAATATTGTGCGTAAAAATCATGCTAATTTGCTTTAAGGTTATTTTTCGCTCTGGTCGTCAGACGATGTTTGACAGCTCCACACGTGTCAGAAATGTTGAGCAGATGGCCCCACTCATTACAAAACTTTGTACTGTCGCAGTGCTACACAACACTCATCAGAGAAATTGAAGCCATGTCAGCTTGCCCTGAGCATCAGAATCAAGATATGAATCAAGATAATTTTAGACCAATGCCTCGATCTGATTATGACCTATCTGATCTTATCACTATTCACATATCTAACTGGTCTTCACATGACTATCTAGTCTTATCACTCTTCACATGTCTACCTAATCTTATCACTACTCACTCTTCAATTGTTAGGCAGCTTAGGCTGCCATCAAAGCAAAATGTAGTGTTACCCTGGTCATAATCCAGACATAATCCAAACATAATCCTGACAAAAGCTGGCTGTAAGCAAGAAATAACCTGGTTAAAAGTACACTGACCTGCCATCAGGGACACCGGCTTTCTATGCCACGACAGTCTTGTTAACATTAATCTCTTCACAAACACAAGAGTTTGCTTTTCAACTAGGTAAGAGTTCTCTGACCGCATACACCAATGGCATGCTGGGATCTGACAGCATACACCAATGGCATGCTGGGAACTGACAGAATGCACCAATGGCATGCTGGGAACTGATAGCACGCACCAATAGCGTGATAGTACACTGATAGCATTCATCTACGGTCACACCTAGGCTACAGTCACACTAGTAGTGCCTATTCATTGGTAGCTACTGATAGCTACTTCTGAAACAAAGCCTTCATGTCCGCGAGGGCCAGCGCGATGTTCCGACCAAACTTCTGCGAATCCTAAAATTACAACAGTTTTTTAAGATTATTAGCAGCATACGTAAACAGTTATTTCAAAAGATTCAAAATTAACTTTAATAACAGTTATCAATTTTTATGCGTCTTACTTTCTTATAAAAATACGCAGCATATGCAGAATATATGACAAAAAAAACAAAGACATTACACAACGTTACGAAGATGCATCACACTATAACTTAATGATTAACTTTTTCACAAGCATTCTGGCACTTGAACTAATAATCTTCATACAAGTTCTGATAATTATAAATCTAAACTATTACTTTGACTGTTGTTCAAGTTTTTGACTTTACATCTGTGATAAATACTTAAGATACAAAACTGCAAGTTATAAATTCTATTGAGAGGCAACAGTATCACAAAATAATGCTCTGCCGATCAATCATTTCATTAAAGACCGAGTTACAACGACAGTTCAATACATCAATTCACTATGTCAATAGTTTACACAATCCAGTTCCAGCCACTTAGAAGCAACATAAGACACATATCCAGTTCCAGCCACTTAGAAGCAACATAAGACACATATATTCTGTCTTAAGTGCTAATAGTCTGATCAGAGCTGTAGCATGAGTGTAGATTACTACCATCTGCTCTTTAGTGCATAATGAGCTGTTTGGATAAAAGTAGTTTATGCACATTGCCCGTGCTGAGCAAATACATCTTGCAAAAGCGAATGGTAGACCATAAGAGGTGATGATCTGCGTTCCACACTTTCCTCATCAGAACCAAAAGATATGTTACTACATCAATTTATTACACACACACAAATGTCAATTATAGACTAAAACATTGAAGCAATATTAAAACTTCAATTCCAACTACTCACACAAATATCTGATGGAGACAAGAATCGTGACTTACTGTAATACTGCAAGATCTCTTAGACGAGATGTGAAAGAAGAAAACGTCCTCCCCGGCAATGATGTACGACACACCATAACCATCATTGGCTACCTAAAACAATACATGACAGGGTGCCATCATTGGTTACCTGAATATAATTCTATGGTACACCGGCATCGGCTACGCGAAATAATACATGAGACACCATCATTGGCTATGTGAAATAATGTATGAAACACTATCATTGGTTACCTGAAGTAATGTATGAAACACTATCATTGGTTACCTGAAGCAATGTATGAAACACTATCATTGGCTACTTGAAATCAGTGCAATCACCTAGAGTCCTGATATGCCACTGTACTGGGATAGACCCTGCAATTGTAGGAAGCAAGAAATCAGTGGCATTGATTTGTGTATTTACCTTACAGTGTTCGACAAGAGCCATGGATTACTACATGAAATTCAATGGGGACTATTCACGTTTTGCACCTTGATGGTCAATTTCCAACCAATGATGCCAACAAACGCTGAAAAAAATTCATGTCACAAAAGTAGGGAGAAAGTGGCCCCTCTTCTGTTTCCACTTGGGTTAACACCAATTTTAAAAACATAAAATTGTTACACCAATTGTTACACCTTATAAAAATGCTAAGAGAAAAGTGAAGGGGCAGTGTCTCCACTTTCAAAAGCAAGACACAGGTTCACTTCAAATTGCACATTTCAATAGATTATCATTTATTCGGAATATATTCAAAATACTAGTCTGCGATACTCCAGTGGTAAAAAGGCAAAAGTTAACACTTACTGGGCCAAAGCCTCCCCCTCCTGAGATCATGTCTGGATAACGTGCAAGATCCAACTTGTCTGTCTGCTGATGTGGAGTCTAAAAAACCATAACACATCAATAAAATTACATGATCAGCATTCATAAGAGAGAGATACCAAAGACACAGAGAAACAATGAGACAGATAGACACGGGACCAAGACCACTATAATTAATGATATAGGGGCGAGACCACGCTTGTGAGACCATATATATATAGGCTTGTGAGACCAGGATTCCATAAATTATGCTCCAAGGAACAAAGATCAAACATTTTGTTGAAATATTTCCTAAGATAAAAAGAAACCATTACACAGAAAAATCGCAGTGTAATGGAACTCGCTTATTAAACAGTCGACAATGAACATAATATTCATATTTACTTGATTTCAACAAGTTAATCTATAAATAGAAACATTAAAAGTATGGCATAGGTAAATAAATATGATTAAATTATATTTTTCTATTGAAGGATCTTTGAACGCTCACCAGTGCTCATCTGGCCTAATGGGTCAGTGATAAAAGTCAAGCGTAGTAATATGCAAGAAAAGTAACCATAGCCCGGACCTGCCTTCGGGCACAACACTATTAATGCACCTACTCGCACCTACGATTTTGTGGGGTTTCTACCTTAACAACGCATGGTGCGTTAGAGGTGCATCTTACATACATTACATTGAGTATGATGCAGCAGACTAGCATTCTATGTCGTCATCACCAACATTTATAGTCAGTTTTCCATGACAGGAAGCAGAGGCGTAGCCAGGATTTCATTTCAGGGGGGGGGCGGGTGGGTTGAAGTCAAAAAAAATTGACGGCCTTTTCTC
The DNA here is from genome assembly GCA_034694885.1 of Buchholzia appendiculata. Lineage (NCBI taxonomy): Eukaryota > Metazoa > Annelida > Clitellata > Enchytraeida > Enchytraeidae > Buchholzia > Buchholzia appendiculata. The sequence goes on along the minus strand of JAQFYQ010001453.1, from coordinate 1,121 downwards.
CCAAAAAAAAATTTCGGTGGGGGTTTGACTAAAAAAATGTTAGCGACCTTTTTTATAAAAATTATTTCGGTGGGGGTTTGACTAAAAAAATGTTAACGACCTTTTTTAAAAACAAAAAAAAATCAGGGGGCTTGACCAAAAATTTTTGAATGACCTTTTTTCAAAAATTTCTCAAAAAACATGAATTTTAAGGAAAAATTTTCGGGGGAGGGGGTTGAACCCCCACCCCCCCTAAATACGGCCATAACAGGAAGGGATGGACGTATCCAACAATGATAATATTCTTTCTTCACAGGTCATAGTCATGTGCAACCTCAGCGCTCATATTCAATTTTTCCATATCCGATCGCACACATTCCATCCAAGTCGTTCTATTCCTGCCTTTGCCGTACCTTTTCCCTTCTATGCAGAAACTGAAACGCCTTAACCCAATTACCTTCATCATTTTTTCCAGTTTTATTGCAACAGCCAAACAACACACGACGTGCTGTTTTCTTACAGTTGCGCAAAACAACAGTGAAAAAAGTCAACACAAAAAACAGTCCAAAATAACATTTAAAAATACTCAATAAACAGTTATAAACAGATGTCGATAAGAAGGGAAAATTTCCCCGTTAGCTTATTATAGTCAGTCAGCACCTGTATGAATGTTTAAAATGAGTATTGAGTAAACTTTTTTATTGAATACAAGTTTATTACAATGAACAATAATTAAATGCAAATACTTAATTATAAACCTAACTAAGACAAATAGAAAGTACCAAATTTGAGAATGCCAGTCCATGCAATTGTTGGAATGTTTGACGCTATTACAAATTTTTTTATATAGAATATGAGTTTAAAAAAAACACAAACTTAATTAAGAAAAATTCAAACAAAGTCAGAGCATGATTTGATATTGCTCAGTTCTGCAAGCTATTGAGAGAGCTATGATAGTAAATAATATTTTGCTTTGCGATTACCATCAGATATTGTCATACTATGCGAACCCAGTTTAACTAACATGCGATGCGAACCCAGCTGAACTACCTTATTCTATTTTGGGTTTAGATCTTACACTCTGCTGCTTTGCCACTGCCTTATTTGCTGATTTGCTTCAACACAGCTAGCATCTCTTACTT
>JAQFYQ010001452.1:0-13284 GCA_034694885.1 Buchholzia appendiculata | reverse complement strand
CAATATCTTTTGAGGCAACATTCGATTTAAAACATCAATTCATGAGCAAGGTTCATCATCTCAAATAACGTTAAGGTCAGGCTATCCCTTCTCCCTTTAAAACACAACTGAGTTTATCGAATCTCATGACCCATCTGGAAGTGAGTTGGGGCAGCTACCTCCGTTTGCCCCCTCCCCGTGGCGACGCATCTAGCTCTGAAATACTTATGGGCTATAATACAGTATTTGCCGCCACAAAAATATAGACTAAAACTCTCACTCTCTCATTCACTCTCTCTTTCTCACTCTCTTTCTCTCTCTCACCCTCTCTCTTTTTCTCTCTTGCTTGTTATAACTTTGTCTTTCTCAGATTCTTTCACTCTCTGCCTTTCTCAATTTGTACCTACATTAACAAAAAATTAGAGGGTGGAGAGATCTAGGAAGATCAAGAGGGAGAGAGAAGAAAGAGAGATAGAGAGGAGAGAGAGAGAGAGAGATAGAGATAGGGAGAGAGAGAGAGAGGAGAGGAGAGAAGATGAGAGGCGAGGAGAAGAGAGGAAAGGAGAAGAGGGAGGGAGGGGAGGGGAGAGGAGAGGAGACGCGAACAGAAGCCGCAGGGAGATAACAAAGCAAAAATGAAGAATATCAACCGAGAACGAATTGCTAAATACCTAAATGCAAATTGAGAAAGACATAGTAAACAAGTAGATAAACTAACAGAGACATAGACAGAGACAGTTTGCAGAGATGAAAACAGAAGCACGAATAGATGCAGACAAATCGACAGAAGTTCTGCAACAGTAATGTGTAGGGAAGCGCCAAGGATGCAGACTGTGTCTGAACGCGAGTGAGAAAGAGAGACCGTCAAAGTGTTCAGCAGCGTAGTATGTACTGAGTCATAACATTGACACTTTGACAAATTTCATTCAGAATTGCAATCTTCTCTGCCCAATCCCTTCCATGTCTAGAGAGACCACACACGAGATCCATGCAAGCATCGACGCGCGTCCAATTGAGGCCTCGCCCCTTTCCCCTTATAGCACCGCCCCTTTCCCCTCAGCGTACTTATCGCATGTAGTATCTGCTAGAGTTTGTGGCTGCTCAAGGCTATTGCAAGGTCTTGCATGCAACTGGAACTAGAGAGAAGCGCGTCCGAGCGAAGCTGATATATATGGAAGAGAACAACATTTCTGCGTAAGATGACCGTGTAAGTATAGGTAGATAGAAAACAACATGCGGCTTTTACTGAACTACATCATAGATGCGTGGCTGACCAAGTTGTTTTAAATTAATTTTAGGTTCTGCGTAACTAACTAAGGCTTTATAATCACGTTGATCGATTGGGCGTAATAACGGTTTACATTTGCCTTTAATGGCTTGCTATAGCGTGATTTAGTATAAATAATATGAAACAAATTGACTAACTTGCACTTCTTGAGTCCTGTAGTTATAGTTGAAGCATGGTGTTTAGAGAAATTTAGTTCTTTTACCGGATAATAAAATAACTGAAATAAAAATTGTTGAATTGAAAGTGGAATTAACCAAAGTAAATTCAACACGTTTATACTTAAAATGATTTATTATATAAGTGTGTGTTTTCATAGAAGCAATTAAAACTATTATGCTTTTATTGCACGGCTAAAGAAACTTTGAATTGACAAAACACATTTTGGGAATTGTCACGTTGTCTAAATGTAAAACACCCCTTTAAAGCAGACTAATACAAGTATAAATTCTCATCTTGCTCACTGCGATCTCATTAACAGGCACTTCGTAATGGCCTAGTAAAACTGTTGTGCTCTAGTTTAATCGTGATCACGTCCACATGTAGCATCTGGAGAATTTCCAGTACAAAATTTAATTTCATCAGCAACAATATGTCCGGATGGAATAGGCGTTCCAGACGAGATGACGCCACTCTGTTATATATTATGTTCTCTAAAAATAAGTCCCCCCACCAGACCAAATGGTTCCCCCTGTTATACGCCGCATCCCGTGCGGGTTGTTGTTTAAATGATAGTGAGTAAATACAAGTCGTGTTAATTAAAAACATTCAGGTTTATGATATTTTCGTAGATTTGTTTAAATTCCGTATTTTTTATTTTTTGTTCGTATGTTATGACACGATATACGACGAACGCGTGAATGCATAAAACACAGCGAGCACAATGGCGCGAGGATTATATGAACGCACTATTATGATCAAATAAACGCATACTACAAATAACAGATCCATGATGTCCATAATATTCATAGCGTAAAATGATTGTAAATTCAGTAATCAACAACAAATTGAGCTTGCATAGTAATACGGACATCATAGTCCTGCGCTGTCTCTAATAGCTTTCTTTTTTGGTAATCTGTATCATTGTCGTTTGATTGAAAAATTATATTTTACTACTACTACTATGAAACACCAGTATGAATTGATACTACAATGAAAATCTACAATGAAATACGAGAATCCATGTGATTGCATAAATTAAAAACGCTGAGTAATGTTTGTATAGCCTACACATCTGGACGCACATCTGCACACACTATGTGAAATTGTGCATACAGTAGTGATACTGTGGAGAGTCACGGTGGTACAAATATGTTCTATACTTGACCCTTCATTTGTGCTTGTTGCCGCCTTTTATTAATTCGACAGAATTAAAATACAGAAAATCAAACATTATACAATTACATTGAGTACAAAATAATGTATATCATTGGAAACAAACCATGGGCGGAGGTTGGTTAAAGTGCTAAGAGGGGGGGGGGTAATTTTTTAAAAAATCGGCGAAGGATTCAAATATTTATCATATCAATTTACCTATGAATTCGCCCAAGCCCCTCGTAAACTTTGGCCAATCGTAAACTCTGGCCCCTCGTAAACTCTGGCCCTTCGTAAACTCTGGCCCCTCGCAAACTCTGGCCCCTCGTAAACTATGGCCCCCCGCAAACTCTGGCCCCTCGTAAACTCTGGCCCCTCGCAAACTCTGGCCCTCGCAAACTCTGCTCATCGATCAAGCAGTAGGGATGGTCACGAAATGCGCATCGTATAATTTATAACACTCAACTTACTCAACCTTCTCAGCATTGCGCAATTGCCCGTGACCTTGACCTCGGCGCTCAGTACATACAGCCTCCGCCGCTGACCTCAATCTATGTCCCCGTTTGCTGCAACGTTGTCCTTCTTTTGTCGACTCTTGCGTTTCTTCCAGGGCAGTTGTCTGGCTGCAAATAATCAAGGTTTACGAGCGACGTGTATAATTATTGACACGTCAATCATGCGAACAATTTGCAGGGAAATGTTATTGGCAGTTAGCCAATAAGAATTAGTTAGACGCAACAGATTTCACTGACATCAGGGGAAGTGCTAATTGAAACAATGTGGGATTTTATGCGCCAGGCATTGCTATTATCAGCCGTTGTACGCGAGAACCGCATGTCTACGATGGAAAGAGGTTATGTTTACTAACAAAACTACCTAATAGTACGGTTTGTATGGTTCAAAAGTGAAACCACATGGTTAGAAACTCTACACCGTTAGAGGTATAGTTTCGTGGGGTTAGGTAAGGGCTGTTGTTAATTATGTTCAATCAGTTACGTGAATTTCAGACTCGTAAACAAGCTGGGAGTACGTGACCTGATTTACTACGCATATAGAACTTGAACACGTAGTTGTGTATTGTGCAGGAAATTGCGCATGTATATTTCTCAACAAATAAGGCAAGGGCTTACAGAAATATGTTCATGAAATCTTCTTGTGTTCATGAAATCGAAAGATTTTGAGAGAAATTGTTTCCATATTTTAAGTGAGGTCATTTAAGTCATTAACCAATAAACTAGAATACAAGAGGTATTATTTAAATATTTCACAAAAGATAAAAAGAAATAACAAAGCAATATAATTATACAAATAATATGTTTGAATTTTATATTCCTCGTTATGGATAATAATAATTGAGCATTAACTGTTTTAAAATTTGTATTTTATTGGATAGATCAATTAAGACAATTTAGCTTAAGTTATTATGAAATCTTGATAAAAATTATTCAGCTTTGTAGTTAGGAAGTTTTTCTGCAATGAGGGGTATATTTTGCTTGGTTTTGAGCAAGGATCCCCATGCATGTTGTACAACTTGGCTGCCCTGGTGTGAGGCAGAAACTTTGATGGGGACATGGACGATGCCTTACTACGGACCGACATGAAATAATAAAATTGTTACAGCACTGACGAATCAACCACGGATCTGCAGATAAGCAGAAGAATATTTTAAGTTATTTATTTATTCGTTTGGGGTCGTGTTAGCTGTGCTTACTTTGACATTTGTGAAGCTTCGCATGGTGTCTAAAACCTAGCGTAAATTAGACATTATGACAGTTGTCAACAGGATAATGTGCTACTCAAATTGTATCTCGTTTAGCTACCTGCATCATGTCGGTCGTGACGATCTTAGCGTAGTTCTGTGCCGCAGTGGCACCACTTCATGATTTTCTTTTCGACGAAATTTCTCTACTGCTACCGACCAATTAGCGCTGACAACTTTGACATCTTCTCTCTCTCTCTCTCTCTCTCTCTCTCTCTCTCTCTCTCTCTCTCTCTCTCTCTCTCTCTCTCTGTCTCGTAACTTAATAGCGACTCAGCTTCTTCATTTTCCGTGTTTAGATTCGGTTTCTCACCTGTTTACAACTTTACAGGTTGCAATTTGGTAGATTAATACAACGGCGCTTATCCAGCAAACGTTGAATGTCACCGAGTTTTGGTCTACGTCACCTGACCGAAATGTCATTCGCTATAAAATTTACCAACATTAAAGCAAATGCATTAACAATAATTAAGTGATTCTTGACTCAATTGAATCTCATACGAAAACACCACGTAAAGTTCAAGCGCTGTGTTCCAGAATGTTTGAAATAGTACGAGTTAAATAAAGCACCTGATCTGACAAAAAAATGATTTTACAATCTTATTCGATTATGTTGAATTGATAGCATAAGTTTATTCACAAACATTCCCATAAAGGCCCTCCCGTCTCTGAAACAGCGTCGCAAGGCCCGTAGACACGACTGGGGCAAAAAGGGCACACGTGCCCCGGTACTAAACGTCCCTTCCCTGCCTCTCCAACTAGTGCATTGGCAGACAACTTTCTATATTATATATGATCTTTATTCGCAATAAAGCAGAACGTACAATAATATGCATATAAACTAACAAAAGAAATTTAAAAAAAGAATAAGTAACTAACTAACCAATGCTAAACACATGCATGAGGTGAACAATAGAAACATAACGTGCAATATACAGCAGCAAGATTGAGAAGCAACAGTTCAATACAATATTAACTGATAGTTAAAGACCTTCATTATAAGGACAATCAATATATCAATATATCAATATATCAATATAATCAATTATATACAAGTAAACTCGTTCTTAGGACGCAAGCACTGTGCAATCTCATTGGAGAAATCCTGGCTACGGGACTGATTGTCGCCAAACCTCCTTCTAGCATGTTGTAGAATCTTTCCATTCCTCTTTAAAGATTGACTTCTGCTTCAGATGCCCTTTCTCTTTTGTTCTCTCTCTTTCTTTCTCTCTGTCTCTCTCACTCTCTCTCTCTCTCTCTCTCTCTCTCTCTCTCTCTCTTTCTTCCGTTCTCTCTCTTCTCTCTTTCTGTCTCTCCCTGTCTCTGTCTCTGTCTGTCGGTCTGTCTATCTCTCTATCTGTCTTTCTTTCTTTCTTTCTTTCTTTCTGTATTTGTCTCTCTTTTTCCCTTTCTCCCACTCTTTCTCCCTGTTTCTTTTTCTATCTAGGACTCTGTTTCTCTTTCACTCTCCTTTTCTCCCTGTCAGTATTGTCTGTCTATCTTGTTCTCTGGTTCCCTCGTTGTCCCTCTGTCTCTCTCTTGTTCTCTCGTTCTCCCTCTATCTGTCTTCTCGTTGTTTCTTTAATTAAACCCGTTTACGAGTCTCGGTTCGGTGATAATGACCTTGAGACGAGTCGCTTGTTACGCCTATCTCGGAAGCATTCTTACAAAGTTTAGCTATTGATAAATGATGCATTGCTAGACATACCCGTTGGTCATTCACTCGAAAGTTTATGCAACAATCCAAGGTAAACCCTCAATCTATATAGCCTTAATCCGAATTTTCTTTTCTTTTTCAACTAACGCTATTCTTAATCTCAACGCGTTGATGTGTATGGCAAAATGAAACAACAGGCGTAAATAAATTCAAAATAATAAGCTTGAAATAGATTGCGTAAATTTATCAAGCTTATATAAGATAATATAATAATTGTTGCTAGGTTTAAGCATACATGTGTTGAGATTAACGTTTAGCATTAACACTGACATTGTTTCTAGGTTTATTCTTGTGAGCTCATTACTTATATCATATGCCGCTTCGGTGTACCTAGCTGTCTCAGTGCGGTATTCATCATTACCTAAGCATCGCAATCGCACCTCCAGGGGTGCCGAATCCTGGAAAATGCGGCTTCCAAGGTTCGAGGATGTCGACAGACATAATACCGCGAGCACCATGGCGATGAATGACCATATCTTTCCCAGACAACTCATCAGCAGTTTGGTGGCCTGACGGATGCTGTGTGAAAGCCAAGGTTTTTTACCCGCAATACGCCAGATAATGACCAATTCGCAGGCACTGATGACGATGACGTAGGCGAAGCGTAAACGTCATGCTGAGCTTAATGGCCTTCATTAGAGCAAGCCCGATTAGTATAGGTATGAAACCGTAAAGAGAGAGAGAGAGAGAGAGAGAGAGAGAGAGAGAGAGCAATCGACGCTCTAGAAAGTTGCAAACAAGTATGAAAATATCACCACATAAAACGGAGGAGAAGACGATAACAAAAATGGATTCAGAAGCTTAAATTGGATACGTGAATGCTGCATATCGGGCCGGGAAAAGAGATCCCTGGAAGACCGCTAATTGGACGTTCGTTCTTTCGTGCTGACGAGGATGCTAATTTATGCAAAACGGTAATTAGATAATGGTAACCTTCAAAAACTGCATGCAGGACTGCATATAAAGCAGCTGGTCTCACCAAAGCTTTTCTTCTGCAACCTATGCAGAGTGCAGCAAGTAAAATGGGTGAAACACAGTGAAGTGATGAAATGCTGTGAGATGCGATGGAAAGAAATGATGGAGTTGAAGGGATGGTAAACGATGAACTATACGATATTTTCTATTGGAAACTATATCTAAAAGACGCGGAATTGATCAATATTGTTGAACAAAATAAAATAATATGCAAAGTCTCAGGCGTCCCTGAAAACATTCTATCATTCTACGTGCGTCACGCTTAATCGAACGTTGTGTGAGCGAACGACGATCGCGTTTATTGACTATGTATGACTTTGTCAAGAATTCTCTGAAATTCTTTGGAAGTGACAAACTATCCATCAGGACAACATGTTCTGGGATTTTAGTCTGTCCATAATGTGTTGTCCTCGGCTGAGGAGAACACATTATGGACTGAGTATCTCTCCCTCCGAAGCGAAAACAATATTTTCCCGATTTTGAGCGAAAAATGATCGTAGATTATTTATTTTGCGATATTGGTTATGTTAGTTATATATTTTTGCTTGTACGCATATTTTAAATGATTATTTCGTGGTGTATAATTTAATCATTTTGACCGGTTATTTATTCACCTCAGGATCGAGGCTCTATCACATTCTTGAATGCCCTTTACGTATGCTACAATAATTTATCTTCGTATCTTATTTGCGGAAAAATGCATATTTAGATTAGATCAACACATTAGATTAAATTTGTTATTTACGGTGAAGCGTACTATGAATACCTGTGGTTTTAAGGGCTATCAAATTTTAGTGTTTATGCCCACAAACTTGCAATTTAGTCTAGTCAGGCCTAGAAATCAGTGGCTGCCTAGGTCAATGCCTATGTGGTTGGACCGTTTAATTTCCTGATCTTACTCGGCCACCGGCAAGACCTCCCGAGTCATGTGTCATGGCCTCCGGGAGTCCTGTGTCATGGCCCCCGGAAGTCCTATGTGTCATGGCCCTGTAAGTCCCCACGCTGATCACATTGTGGATAGATGTCTGAGAAAAGTTGGACTAGATTGTACCGGATCAAAGGATTAGAATGTTCTAAGAATGAACAGCTCCGGATCAGACCTCGGTTCCGGTGTCGGCTGAGGCTATTCCGGTAAGCTTTGCTCCAGGTTCGAACGATGCGAGCAGTTCCTTTAGTGAGCCTTGTCCTGGCTGCTGTGTTGTTTTGAGTAATTTTCCCGACGATAAACACCCATTAGCACCGGCTTTGTTGTTGGATCGTGTTATCTTTGAAATTTCCTCCTGGCGATTAAGAGCCACTTCCGGTTAGGACATAGAACGTAGCCAATGTGTGTGTGCTCGGAAGTCTGGCTGCAGTCACGTGACTTTGCTGGCTGGTCACGTGACTTGGTGTTTAACTTTTCTGCTGATGATAATGTTTTCCCTCGTACGTGACGTGCTTTGTTTAGTTTATAGAGGTCGACAGTCTTTTAGCTGTCTGATTTCTTTACGTCAACAGAAGCTAGCATAGCAAGCAAATAAAAGGGCAACTAAAGTTTTACACGTATAGTTAGTTTATGTTAAATGTGCTTAGCAGAAATATTTTATCTTAATGTGACATATTTATAGAGCGCCATTCGTCGAAATAATTGTGTAGCTTAGATGTTTCCTGTCCAATGTTTACATGTTTCCTGTCCAATGGGGGTTTCAAGATCAGGATTTGTCTGTATACGAACAGAGAGCCATCAAGTCCATCCATAGCTGTATCGTCAGCTGTGAGCCAAATTGTTGTATCTCCCTTTCTCGGTTTTGAGACTAGAAGTGTCAAGTTATTGGTTTTTATATGTTTGTCATCTGCCAAAATGTTGCATGTCCGCATTTTAAACTGCTATTTTAGCACTGATAAAATTTCCAAATTGTTGTATCTCCATCACTGATTGACGTTTAATACAATACAATACAAAAAATACGAAGAGCTGAATCAGAGGCGTTTCGTGTAAATTGTTATATAGTATATCCACAGTATTCTGTAATTTATTGGATTTTTGCAATGTTTTGGCACAAAACAACCTCTAAACAGCTGATCAAGATGGCGTCTCGGAACCGTCAATTGTATTGTCAAATGTATTGTATCGTCGGAATTCAAAATGTTGTGTGTCTTTTAAATTGATGTATCATCAAGATAACTTATCGGGAATTTTTTTATCCCATAGGATGTAATATACCATTATTGCATAGAATGTATATTTAACAATTTCCATAAATCATGTTTTTGTAAAAAAAAATAACTAAAAAACAGTTTGTCTCAAAACTGTTTTTTCGGAGATAGAACAATTTGGCTTTCAGCTGACGATATATTGTGCATTAAAATGGAGTTTGGAACTGGTGAAGTCAAATTTTTACTGTCGAATGTCCTTCCAAACTACAGTAATTTACAAAATAAAGTTTGCTGCAAAATTGATTTATTGCTATTGTTGCGTACAACTAAACATAAAAGGGAAAACTGATTGCTTTATCAATATATTGATGAAAGAATTTTCTTGGTCCAAACCATCTCCCGATACATAAGATTGGAAACAGTCAACAAAGGCTGTCCTGTTGAAAGATTTTCGGACGGAAACAAACGAAATCAATAATAAATATTTAGTGAAACAGCTAAGATTGTTATAAATTACAACTATTTGAAATCACTATTTGATCCATGTAACATTTTTGGCATCCAATTTTGATACACATCGTAAGTGTTTTAAGATACTATCCGTAATTGTTCATTATTTCTCTCCAGCTGAAAGTCTGTTTTTAATTACGTATAACATTATTTCATTATTTCATATTGGTGTAATATTGTATTGATAAAAATAATGTCATCGAAATAAATATTCTACATATCAAGAACAGCATAGATAACTTCAGCTAATCTCTATTACATGCATAACTAGAATGGAAGGAAACAATCTTTCAATAGTAATTGCTTTATAGCAAAATCAATCATTTTTAACGTAACCGTACAGTTATCAGCAGTGTACAGAAACTAATTTACGTTCAATTCGTAAATCACATCATATCACAGTGGATATCCGTCTCATGTTGTTCGACACGTTCGCATTAATAATCCGGATATGGAAAATCGCGCCGGTTCTTCTGCCGACTGTAAAAGTTGCGAATTTGTGGCGAGCGCGCGAGGGCGGATTAGATTGATTGATGCAGGGGGGGAGATGGGGGGGGCAAATGTTTAGTAATGGTGTTGAGAAAAGATAACGGTGGGCCAGTGCTCCGGTGGGGGCCACTAATAGAACAGAATGGGACGCCTTTCCGATTAGCGTCCCACCATTCCTCCCCCCCTCCCCCTCCAACATCATGGCAATAATTATTCTTTGGTCCGGTTTAATATCAGCATGTGACGGTCCGATCAACAGTAATTTGTGTGTTTGGAAAGTGATTAGTTTTTTGAGTTGTCGTTATTTTTCTCGCTATAGTCTCGTCTGAGGCTGTGATCGCCGAACAGTTTGTTTTCACGAATGTTTTTATTTGGTTACACCGGACTTGAGTTCCATTTGATTATTAATTTTTATCTAGCAGATTTTATATATCGAAATATTGATGTAATTGTTTTGAGGTGGGCCAGATGTTTACTGTTTACTTCCGTTTGCGTCAACGACGGTCGAGTGGTTTATGATTGAAACAGCCGGGCGATTTCGCTAACGTGACAAATATCTTAATCTGAAAAACAAAATTATAAAATGTATTAAAATACAACAGACAAATAACATAATTTCTAGATGATACCTTACTTTTCACTGAATCATTTGAATGTAGACGTTCAAATAAAAGTTTACAGCTATTAACTGCTAATTTGTTGTCAGTTGCAATTTTTTAAATTCATTGTCTATTGCTTGTTTATCAACGAACGTTTTTTGTCTAAAATATGCAACTTCCTAAAATAATATTCTAGCATCAAATCACACCAGTTTAAAGTCTTAAATTTTAAAGACTTAAATTTTAACATTTTATATAACTTTGTATCACTATTATTCACTTTAATATTAGTATACGTAGGAACGACAACGAAATAAATCTATTTTCACAATCTAGCACATGACGATATATGAGACATATGATAGCGACAAGCTACACACGAATTTGGACGATAAAGACCTCGCAATCAAGTGATTTGAACTGCACAGATTTACAATAGTCCTAAGAGTTCACGTGTACGTCATATAAAGTCCATTGTTATCAACATTAGTGCTTTGCTTTCCGACAGGACTACACTCTTGGCACTAAAACTTCTAAATCACTTTGGCGCAAGAATACACTTGGAAATAAAACAAATGTATATTTATCTGGCAACCCATAAACGTGAATACAAGAAGAAATAAAAATGATGCGCAACATAAAAGCGAACGACAAAAACTAAGTGAAAGAGAAAACACATGAATGGTCGAGCTGAGACAAGGGCAGAGAGACCCCAGAGACAGAAAGAAAAAGAGACACATGTTGATAGTAGGATCGAATGGTAGAGAGAAGACGACAAAGAGACAGAGGCAGACAGACGTGGTTTCCGGAGTGCCCTGAAAAGGACCACGTGTGGGACTTTATTTGTCCTGCAGAATTGTTCCGAGAAGTCGCTAGTCAGGACACACACAAGCACACGGACGCACGCACACACACAAACACATGCACATGGAGAGTATTTACTCTTGCTAGCGCCTGCAATTACTACGTTATTGCAGTAGTGCTGCAGATGGCGACATCCACCGCTAGATTTGGCAAAAGAAGAGTAATTTCTGATTCGGCGCTCCTTATCAGAAGAAGCCCCCTGTTAAAGGACGCTCCTCCTGAATAATACCTTTCTGTATAGGGATGCACCTCTCTTGAATACGCTCCTTTTTAAGGGACGCTCCCCCTAAAGAACGCTTCCACATGAAGACAGTTCCTTTTAAGGGCGCCTAAGGAGCGCTCCTCTTCGTAGGAAAAGCGGTAAACGGTCATTAACCCCCCCCTCTCTTTAGCTCCCGGTCACTTGCCCTACGGGTAGGTCATTTGCCCCTACAATATTTTCTTCTTAAGTCAAAATTCTCGACTCATCGTCATCATCTCCGGTATTATCATCGTCATCATTGTCGTTGAGATATATCACTATTTTCAACACCACCGTCGTCATCACCGTCGTTTTAATTGCCGTCATCGCCATTTTTGGGTGCAAAACGGGTAAAATAGTTTAACGATCATGACGGCGATGAAGATGATGATGACGACGATGATGATGATGATGACGACGATGATGATGATGATGCCGATGATGATGAAATTGATGTAGTGTGATCATGATTTTCGAAGGACGTTAAGTAATCACGGAGTGTGTGACCGGGGGCAGATGACCTACCCTGGGGGCTAGTGACCAGGGGGCTAATGAACGGAGGGCTGGCGGCCGGGGGGAGGGACTAATTACCGGGGGGCTATTGACCTAGAATCGGACACGATCTCTTAAAAATACTCCGTCTGTAGGGACACTCTCCTGAATTTGGCTCCCTGTCAAAGAATGTTCCTTCCTAAAGACGCTCATTTCTAAAGAACACTCCCTTCTTAAAGAACGCTCCCCCTCAAGAACGCTCTCTTCTTAACGCTCCTCCTCAAAAACGCTCCTTCTTAAAGGCACTCCTTTCTAAAGAAACTCTGTCCTTAACAACGCTCCTCCTAAAGAACGCTCCCTCTCAAAGAACGCTCCTTCTTAAAGTATACTTTCCATCCTAAAGACATTCCAACCTAAAATATGCTTCCTGCCTGACGGACTCTACTTCTCATTAGAAGAGTATCCCGGTCGCCAAGAGACACAGTTCGCTTAGCTGCTAAACGTTTGTTGACAAATTTGCTACCAACTGTTACCACGCTTGCGGCAAGCTTTTAGTACCACGCTTCGAACACGCGCGTGCTGATTGGCCAACGCCTACGATGACGTCAGTTGATAATATTTCTTCTGTTTACCGAAACTGGCGTGTTATTGATGTGTGTCACATTGTGACAATCTAATCAGAGTGCTTGACATAAAACTGCCGGAGTTCCGATTTCAACTCCCAGATTTCACTAGCTCTTAGAGCTTAGCGCATACTCCCAAAATATGTAGAATGTTTTCCAAATTTTGGTTTCAAAATCGTAAATACATTAAAATTCAGTTAGGGGACCCGATTCTAACCCTAACTTAATCCTAACCCTAATCCTAAACCCTACTTTCAAAAGTTGCTATTTTTAGCCGACCAATCAGAATGTTGAGTATGTC
>JAQFYQ010001451.1:0-13286 GCA_034694885.1 Buchholzia appendiculata | reverse complement strand
AGACCAAGACCTTGGGGTTCGAGACCAAGACCAAGACCAAGACCTTGAGGTTCGAGACCAAGACCAAGACCAAGACCAGCAAAAATCGGTCTCGAGACCGCCTCGAGACCAAGACCGAGGTCTCGAAACCACAACTCTGGTATTATTTTCAATTTGTATTAGTTTCCTATGCATCCTTGATTAATTAACTGTAAATATTCAACCTCTCCTGTATGAATCAGTAGAAGTCCTCCCTCCCAAAAAAATTAAACTTGTACAAAAAGAGGCAATAAACTGAGCCGAGGGAGGCTTAGGATTATTAGACAGCAATAGTCAGTATGTTTTTTTTTGTTTAATCTGATCTTATAGCTACATATCTGTTCATTCTGGTCTTATGGATGGAAAAATCTGTTCATTCTGATCTTATAGCTACATACTTGTCGATTCTGCTCTTACGGCTACATACCTGTTCATTTTGATCTTATCGCGACAACCAAACCCTCCCTCCCAGTAGGCCGTTGACTTGTTGGTCATGCTTGCCTTACAACCGCTGCATGATCCTTCAGCTGAATACGCCTGAAACAAAACAAATTCATTACTTGTAGATTAGCAGTATGCAAAATCTATTAAAATCCATTACATTTATATCATTAATTGTAGAAAAAAAAATCACAAATTAAAATCATACATGATTTCTAACCATCTGAATTGAGATTAAACATGCATCTAGATGCTACTAGAATATTAAACCGCACAACACATCGATTGCATAATTTTTAATTTGTGCTTGAACCTCAGTGGTCACACCAAGCAATAAAGCACTATGACAGAGATCATTACAAATATAGAGAATTACAAACATTTCCCAAATTAAGTCATTAGATTTGATGAATCACATACACATTGGATAGATGAGCAATAGTTGCAAAAACAGAAGAATACAGGAGTGAGCTCACCTGTTCTCTTGCGCAGTAGCCACAGATCATGCGATTGGCCAGCTTCATCTCGTGGTTCTCCCTCTCGTCATGACAGACGTCGCACGGATACGCTTTGCCACAACAAGGAAATCTACAGCGACAAAAACAAATCCAAGTCTGTACAACAACAGCAAACAACGAAATCAACATTGAGATACAACATGGTAAGATACAATGACATGTTTAATTATATTAGTAATGCAGACTCTAGGCCTACAGTGCTTTTACTTATTTTCCGGCTCATACTCAAACCAAGGCATCAAGACTAAGGCATCAAGACTCAAGACCAAGGCATCAAGACTCAAGACCAAGGCATCAAGACTCAAGACCAAGTCATCAGAGGCATACGTCAAATGTCAGTGCCTCCTCACCGAAGCTTATGCCTCAAGCATAGGCAGCCGACTTTGCAATTATATACAATATGCACATCCTTGCTTTGGCACCAAATAACTTTGCCCCATCACTGGCAAAAATCCTGGCTACGGAACTGCTTCATTCATAAGCTAAATACAGACACTTAAAATACGTTTTCCGCTAATGACCACCAAGACAAACTGGTCAGCTAAGTTAAAATAATTTACAAGACCATGCATTTTGAGCTCCCAGTCTCGGTCTTCATCTGGATGCTCCTGATTACAGTTCATAATATTCTGATGATTAATACAGAGAGGTCGTGGTTTCTACTTTAGGTCCTGATTTAACCCTACCAATATTCAAAAGATAAACTCATGTGAATACAACCACAGGGTGCTTAGAAAAGAAGTCCCCTACAGGATTTGGGGTCACATACACAACACATACCCATAGAAACAAGTGTCAAAGAAATATGCTCTCACCTCAACCACCGATAACTCTTCTTGTAGTGCTTGCAGGTCCCTAGGAAAGGAAGAGGCTTACCCTCCTGAACCAAAGGATCCTTCACAGCTTTCACAGGCTTCTTTGTATCCACAATGCATGAAACACCTGTATCTATGATGCAGAATGCAAACGAAATATAAAGATAAATAAAAAAAATCTGGTAATATAAAAGTATTTTGATTCAGAATGCTACATTTTGAATGAGAGCTTTTAATGCCAGTTACAAATATCTTAGAAGTATCTCTATAGCGAAATGATTAGACGCAAAATAATTAATATATAACACTAATCATATTAAGTGAATTTTTTTTTTATATATATGTATATATATAACATGTAGTATAAATAAAATATACTTAAAAATCAAATTGAACTTTTCAACATTAAATTATAACTTACTATACAAATACATTATATTACCAGTACCAACTACATATCACCTTGTATTTATCTTTATATATTGTCATTTACATTCTGGTGGATCGGGTGGGGACATTGGTAGAGCACCGGACTTAGGAGCAGTCAACTTCTCTCGGCCCGGGTTCAAATCACACTGAGGGCAGACAAATATTTATAATTGTCTGTTAACTGCCATTGGCGCTTGCTGTTGTGTGTGTTTGGCCCGGGTCCGTTGAAAAATAAATCTCTCTACCTTACTCCTGGCATGGCCGTACCAAGAGTCCAGCACTTAGGCCATCTCCGAACCTCCTGTGAAGCTGACCTGTGTGTCCTAGCCGGTAGGCCGTATTCAGTATAGCTTGTGTGAAATTTGAGTGTAACTTGTATGCGTTTGTCATGCTTGAAATTAAATAAATATTATTAAAACTAACAGTACATACGATATTATTAAAAGTAACATTATTATAAATTACAAATAAATTGAATACATATCATGTTTATAAGATTTAAATTCAAAAAAAGGTTAGAGAACAGTGAGTAGTGAGAGAAAAACTTGGCAAGAGACAAATGTAAGTGCAATGCACAGACAAACGAACCTGGTTGCACCGACGGTGCTGACAGTTGCACAAATCTTGCGTTGTCAGTCGAGACGGTCAACTTCTGATGACAGTGAGTGCACCAGGTGCTGTTCAGCTGACCAGGGCTGAGAGACTGAAGACAATACATTCACACATACATACACAGGTACACACAGGTACACACACAAGTGCACACACACAGGTACATACACAAGTGCACACACACAGGTACACACACACACACACAGGTGCACACACAAACAAGCACAATTCAACTCACCAGGGCTGAGAGACTGAGCACAATACATTCACACATACATACACAGGTACACACACAGACAAGCACAATTCAACTAACCGGAGCAGAAAGCATAATACACGCGAAACAGGTAACTGTATTCAGTATAAAAAAAATAATAATATTCATATTCGTATCTTCAATCCTTATATCATAACAAGTAAACTGAAAAGCAAGCTTTAATCATATAGACAGTTGTCGTTTTTTAACAAGTCTGTAACGCCACTGTTACCGAGATTATGCTGCAATATAACTAGAAGCTCAACCAAGTAAAGCATTGGTGTTCATATCTCTACTATTGCCATATTCTATGAAGACATTGTTAATGACATGGTAAATAAAACACCAGCAAAGATTCTCGTTCCAACTGATCTAAACAATTAAACTATTCAACAGATAATGAACCATCAAGCCAACATCGTCGAGTACACATCATGTAGTATGTTCCACACGCCACGTACCTAATGCAATGCACCAAATAACGGTGCGCCAAAACATCAGATATCATCCAGTCAGTGAGAAACTGCATTGTTCAAAATAATTACCGCTTAACATTACGAAACAGAATAAAATTAAGCTTACCTCAAATATCACTTCTTTATCGCAGTTCATGCATCCGACTGCGTACTTGAGACTCGTTAAGATCAAGTCGACAGCCCTGCATCCCTCCAGGTCCATGTAGCCCATCACCGAACTCATGCTGTGCATAATGCAGGCATTGAAACGTACCAGCAACCGTGCATGACAGTACGCGCACGCAACGGAATATGCGCGCCCGCACTCCACAAGAACATCACACGGACGGCTGCATCGGCTGCACGCAATCGTTACGTTCACCTGCTTCATGACAAGAGTGCCGACACCTTCGCCCAAAGCCAGGTTCACGAGGGTCACTTCCGTACCTCGTCTCAACGGTGTTACTTGCGCTGAACCAGATCGCGCAGAAGCATCATCACTCGGCTCTTTCTCGTTAGTTGGATCGCACGTAGCGTCCGCATTGGACGTAACTTCACTGCGAGAAGATGGAGCATCATCATCATCATCATCAGCACCAGATGAAGTACGGATGACAGGATCATCATCAGCCAATGGTTTTCCCATCGTATTAGAAACACCTGAGTTTAACGTCGCCCGTTCTTCCGGTGCAGCGGCTCCAGTGTACACCTTCCTCAACCGAGCAGCTGGGATAAACTGCAGTCCAGCGGCCTCGGCCATTTTCTCTCGCTTGAACTAGAAAACAGTTATCAATACACCAGTTCTACAGTATGACTTCATGTCTACATTTCCATGCCTCGATAGAATAAGAAAAACTAAAGTATTATTTTACGTCTACATTTCCGTGCCAGGATAGAATAAGAATCAATGCATATAGAAAGCAGATCACATTTCGTGAAACATATCACTGGCAGCATTGCAACCAACCACATACTTAATCATCATGTACAATAGAATTTTTATATCAAAGAATGTTTACCTCAATTTTATTTAATGATAGAGAGAAAGAGTAATATTTCTAATATGTAATATGAACGTTACTTTGCAGGTATATTTGGTACAACAATAACAGTACAACTGAAAAGCCACATAATTTGACATCACATTTTATAAAACAGTTTTAACTAAAACCAAGTCAAATTGTAAAATAATTTACTAAACGGAGCAAATAAAAACGTCAAGTTTGTCCATGTTCTGTGTGAAGAAGTTGTTCTATAAATTCTTTGCATCGCTTCACATTCAACGACATGCTTTTAGCAACCAGTGCACAGTTTATCTTTACTTTGTATTATTTTAACATAAATAACATAACATTAATTTAACATAACATTTTATAGAAACGGCTCATTTTAACATTTTACATAAAATGATACAAGTATGTAACTTGAACAATATCCAACCTGTCTGAGAGCATCTGTAAAGATGTCTTCTGCGCACTTATCGAACCAGCGCAGCAAGGGGCGGAGTGCAATGTCAAAGTGCACAGTGTGGCCGTCAGTCTTCTTCAGAGATTTAAATCTGTTCTCCAGCCAGTCTTCTAAACTCTCAGTAATCAGCCTAAACAAGATGTACATCAGAGTTATATTATATATAATATGTCAGTGAGCACTGACCACAGTTACAGAATTAAAAAAATGACCCCTAGAGCTCAAGATGGCTGTATTTTTTACAACAATATGTCTCTGCTGACGCCAACCCTTACCAGGAAATGAGTGATGAAGAAGTTACTCTGCCCTTTGAATCGGTAGTGCTGGCAAGCAAATGCTAATCCCAAAAACATGAAAGAATCACAGAGCAGAGCTTAGCTAAAGCGCATATTCCTAATTATATGCTAAAATTTGCGTGTTCCTAAATTGATACTACAGACAATTCTTCCTAAATGCACGTCACATAACTTCACACTCCGTTTATCTGCACTGTTTGGTCATGGTCCCGTTTAGAGCCCATGCAGTTTAGTGCTATTTAACTTCGGTTAACTGCACGACGACTAACTGTATAATTCGGTTATCCGCATGGTCGGTCACGGTACGATTTGTTATAAGCTAAGTTAAATCAGCATCTCATAACTGCACGGCTGAACACAATGACCTAGTCTGTCTAAGGAAGTGAAAGTCTGAAATATTTATTGAAGTGAATAAAAGTAATATTACAGTAAACCGACACATATCCAAAGACGAGCAGTCATTAGGCTTCACTTACACCGCATCGAGGTTATACTTGTCATCTCAACCCTCCCACACTGCCTCCTCACCTCCATTAATCTGTTTCCAAGAATCCCATGCAGTTAGCCTGGGAACCTTGTAGCGGAGGGAAAGCAGCATCACTTAATACAGCCGAAAGCGAGAGGCTGCATAAATTTATACCTATGAGCTGAATGGCTGCTTTGTTGTCGTCGTGAAGTTGACTGCTAGGGATTGCTTTGACTCGTATATTAGATAAATTAGCAAGGGTATTATAATATTATTGTAGTATATTATCAGACAACAATATTATATAACCTGTAACACCTTTATTCTTCTCAATTTAGTGTGACAT
The DNA here is from genome assembly GCA_034694885.1 of Buchholzia appendiculata. Taxonomy (NCBI): domain Eukaryota; kingdom Metazoa; phylum Annelida; class Clitellata; order Enchytraeida; family Enchytraeidae; genus Buchholzia; species Buchholzia appendiculata. The sequence continues at coordinate 7,167 of JAQFYQ010001451.1, read as the reverse complement.
TTGATATTATTTTAATGCCATACTCCATTAATTTCCTGTATATTACAATGTAATAAATTACACAGTGTGTTTGTCTAGGGTTAGGGTTAGGGTTGTCCTCTGTACATCAAGCTAACTCAGTGCATTGACTAACTTCGGCTAACTACGCGCTTCGCTTATCTGCATGGCAACATGACGGCCGACTGTATTTATAGTACCTGATGTACAAACCTTCGCACAGTTTCTGGAATCTGATCGTCCTCACACACTCTTGCCTTCATCATCTGTGAAACAAGTCATGCTTCTCTATAACTTACATACTTTGAGCATTCTACATCTTACAAACCTTCAAATATAAGATTATGCATATAATATGATAACATATCAGTATAACTTACAAATGCATCAGATTTATTTAGAAAACATATTCACTCGCAGAAAATAGAAATGAAGACATGCATTAATTTCCAACGTCATTTTCCGATCAACTCGAGCACGACTCATAGTTATCTTCTATTCCAATATTCCATATACAATAGATTGTTATATATATATCATGACTACTATGAATCAATTACATTTACAATCACAACGACATCACAAATAAGTTGAAATAACGACATCAATCTCTATTGGTTGCATTTAACTTTATCTCTATTGGTTGCATATATAACTATCTCTATTGGTTGCATAAAACTCTACTCTATTGGTTGCATATAACTCCATCTCTATTGGTTGCATTTATCTTTTGAATTAAGATCAAGGCTATGTCCAGCAACAAGGTCACTCTCATACAGATGCAATCTTCAGAAATGAAAGAGCTGTGTACAAGTTGACAGACACATGAACACTAACACTTTATCCAAAAGCCTTCATAAAAAAAACTTCTAAGAGTTTAAATTTAGAATTGCCAATGAAATACGATCATTAAGAGCTTAATGTTTAGAGCTGATAATGACACACGATCTCATATTATGAAATAAGTACAAACACAATATCGACACATGTAAGGTATGCCCAAATGTATTTATAGATATATTTCTGCTAGTCTTTCATTGAAATGTGCAACTGTGTAGTTTATACACAATGAGATTTATCATACCTCATTAGGGTAATCCTTCGGCAGACGAATTTCCAAATTGACATCTTTGACATCGTATGGCTGAAATGCATCAAAAAGTAGAGATAATATTAACAAAGTCATTTTTACTTTAACTTTTGAATCGTAATCGTTGGCCTCAATATTTACAAACACAGCAAAAACCAAATATATATATATAATTGACACTGTCATGCAAATACGCACATGATATATATGATAAAGATCAGTAAATTTGGTTAAATGTCGGCAGATTGGTTAATCAGTCAGTGAATTTACTAACCGGGGGTAAAATACAATAAAAATCTGCTGCAAAATTAGAACTCAAATTACTGCACGATTCCTGGTTTTGAATGAGAGATTGGGATGGGAGAAAGAACACTTAAAAACAGGGTAATAGTGAAAAAACAAGCAATAGCAAATTATTATTTGTTTTATTCATATAGGCTACTGCAAAATGCACATAACCAATTTGTAATCGGTTCGACTTTCGGCTTTGGCACAGTTCCACTCCTTTGGTGCAGCTTCAAAGTAATTTTGAGCTAGCAGCTGTTTCACATAAAAATCTGATTCAAAATTAATACAAAAGAGAACTAAAAAATAACTTAAATATTTTAAAATACATGTTAAAAGAACTATTTAAAAAATTGCATGGTTAAACAGCGGTTAACTGGACAAAAGTGGTGCCCAAGCCGTTATCAAATTAACCCATCGTTAATAAACATTAGCACAAAAGAAGCTGACCAAAACATAAGGTAAAATAATTAAAAACATGCATTGCAATAGGCCTAAGCGTTCCTTTTGCATATCTCTTTATTTCTCATATCCAGAATAAAATCTCAATAATCTTATAAAACACAAACAAATAATTATATAAATTCAGAAAGCCAAACATTTCTTACCCAATCTGGATCGGAAGGAGAGAAAATGAACGTCAGCGCTACAGCTCCATCTGAAGCGGTCGTCTCGGAAAGACCCGGAAATCTCTTGCGTGCCAGTTCCAGTTCTTTCTCCTTTGCTTCTGCTGCAGTTGCAAACACAACTTGTGGTTGTGTCGGCCGAGACTGTACTTGATGTCGTACACCAACATCGACCATTCGTTCTCGAACATTCTTGCCGGTGTTACCAGACACCTTGCGTCCAATCAGGTTGTTTCTTTGAGAACCTGAATCTTGGTTCTTGATTTCTGAGCTCTCCTGATTTATAGACAATTTCTTTGCATTTTCAGCGCCTCTTTCTGACTTCACCTTACCACTATTTCTCTGTCGACCATCAAACCCGTCAGCTTTCCGAGCATGCGCAAATTTGCAGCGATTTCCGTTTCTGCAGCGCCCAGCCTCATAGAATCTGCACAACTGCTGCCCTGCACCTTTCTCCACCACGACACTGGATTCCTTTCTCTCCCGCTCAGGATCATTCCCTGATCCATGTCCTTCGACTTTGGTAGAAGCTTCACTGGAAGCAAAGACTGCTTCACCAGAAACACGAGTTTCACCGCCCAAATTTTCTTCTAACAATTTGCCGTGAGAAAATCTACAAGTTTCACCGTACCCACACCAGCCTGTTAGGAAGAAATGTCTGCACGGTTTTCTCAACACAGCGTCATCGTTCTGCGAGACGTACAATTCGACAGAAGGATTCCTACCTGCTTCACTACGTACCGCAGACTCTTTGTTTACTGGGACAGCATTTTCTTGTAATGGCTCACGATTTATCTTAATAATATGCAGGTAATTACAGCTCCGTCCCCGATAACAATGTCCTTGTTCAAAGAACTTGCAGATTTTTCTTTTTTCAGCGTTTAACAAATCTGACATACTTGGATACTGATCACTGGTGTGACGTAGTCTCTGCTCACTCAGGGTGCCGAGGTTCTCGAGACACAGAGACAACTGAGCTTCTATTTTCTTCCCTGCAATAACAAACCAGAAACAATTCAGGTGCACTGCCCTATAGTGAAAAAATGTTATTACTCCGACAAGCTACAATTAGATCAGTCGCACTCATCAAAGAACAAAATATAGATTGTATATTATGGATTATATAGTGTGAAGTGCACTACGGCAATCGAAAACGACTAGTGGAATTATAAACGTACTTAAAAATATTCTTAAGAACCTACCTACGTATAATCGTATATACTACATAGGTCCAAATCACAAGGCAAAAGTCATAGCATTTCTTAATATTACGGTTCTAGAAAGACATTCCCTGTCTTGCACATGTGTAAACAGATTTGGGTTCTTCTCCAGTTTAGTGCCCTAATGGGAAAAAAACCAACAGATGTTCAAAACGTGTACATTTTGGAATTTAAGGAAGGTAAAATATTGTCTAGGTCCTACCCTAACCCTAGCCCCAACCAAAACTCGACTTGTAACCCCAACCCCAACCCTACCTTAACCATAAAAGTTTCCCATTAGTGCACTAAACTGGAGGAGAACCAAAATTTGAAATAGGTACCTGTGTACGTACCGGTACTGGAAATTGCAGACTGCGATACTATGTTGATCGGGTCACAGGATTTGCACAGAAATAGATCTACGGAAACCCGAACTCGAGACACCTGTGTGACGCAGACAGATGAACAACTGCAAGTCTCGGAGTTTAGCTGAGTTGAGTCTAGTTGAGTTGAGACCGAAGGAACTCCGGTTGAGCAGAGTCTAGTTGAGTTGAGATCGGGGGAACTCCGGTTGAGCAGAGTCTAGTTGAGTTGAGACCGGGGGAACTCCGGTTGAGCAGAGTCTAGTTGAGTTGAGACCGGGGGAACTCCGGTTGAGTCCAACACTGGGTTATTACTCGGTTCTTACCGGACTTTATAAAGCATCTACCCACCCCTACCTAAACCTGCCCCTCCTCTTCAAAAATAAACAAATTGCGCAACACCCGTTCAATACTACTGCGACTAAAAACAGAACTTTCACATCGGCAATAAATTGAAAATTGTCGCGACTAGAATAGGCCAGAGTGGAATTGGCTATTGTAACATAACATAACGTGTATTATGGACGGAGGCAAGCCTCTGTGTTCACATCTTAATTAATAAAACAGATGAAGATATGTTACAATAGCATTCGGCAAAAGAGTTTCATAAACCAACCACCCTCGAGCAAAAGGAGTCATAGTGCGAACGCACTATGTTTATTTAATTTAATTACCACGGGTTAATTATTAAATTATTATATTTAATTACCACGGGTTGCAAAAGTCTTTATCTCTCAATTTTGCTGTATAATAATAGCATGACAACAGTTACTCGATAATAGATCCATATTGGTTAATCTTTAATTAATCTATTAGATTTTGATTATTATGAATTTTACAAACCTACATTATGTGTCGACCAAGCACAGAACAAAATTGAGGATTACGTACGTTAGGTCGAAGACAGAGCTTGAGAAAAACAACAATAATTTTTGAATTTATAAACACAAGCCTACAACTACAAAGTCTACAACTCATTGCTGCACGTACGTTTCACTTAATATGATTAAGAAATATATGTCATGACATAACTTTTCATGGTATACATTGTACTTTTATTATATCGATTCCTCAGTGAAACATGACAGAATACCAAGCATAACGAGTGAATGTTATGTGAAAGTATGCGTGACGTCAGAAATTAAAAATATATTCAATTAAAAAACGTGTTACTGTCAATAATAATAGAACAGTAAAACAATATAATTATAAAAAAATTCTCCTAGTTAAGTTTAGTGAAGTTGCCTATATTTAGATCTATATATAGCCTAGTTAAAACCTTATTTAAGATGTTTGGCGTATTGTTTTTCTTCAATAAATTATAGGGCTTCATCTAGGATTATAATATTCTTAAAAATAAAGGTTACATAAAATTATACAAAATAAAATAGTCAGTAGTAAATTATAGTAAAATTTGAGAAAGTTTACAATTCTAAACATTAATTGCATCAAACGGCATTGATATATCAAATGTAAATGTATTGAGCAACGACAATTTCACGATAAAACTGCGTGGGTTTTAGATCATTAACGTGTTATGAACTTATGATCTGATGACCCAATTCTGCACTGTTTCACGCACATCAGCGGATACAGACTACTTTCTTAGCCCAAGAATTGTAGAGATTTTGCTGCGTTTACAAGGGTCTATAGGTCTGCTAATAAATGCGACAATTATTTTTATGCCCATATAGGCCTAAACTGTGTGCATATATATGCACACGCTATAACAATTTGTTTACGTTATTAAATTTGTTTACAAATATTTCGAAGATAAACGCTCACTTTGTCATAATTTATTGCGTGTCATGAATCTTGTCATAATTTATTGTGTGTATAGGATAGCCAGTTGGATTCCATTGCAGATCACACAGATTATAAATTAAAGATTATAAAGATTATAAATTATTTCTTAAATTAACATTATTTGTTCTTCTCTATTCATTATTCATCATTGTTATTGATTGTTTAAACTGACTCGTTATTCCAGACTTAACGTCTGTTGGTTTGCTATTGCTGCACTGTTTGTTTACTGTATAATAAAAGAGTTCTCAACATGTATATATATATAAATATTAATACAAAATAGATCTTATGAAGTTCTGGTTAATATCATACAATGCTTTGTGTTTATTTATGCATTTCATGTGCTGTGATAAATGTGACTGCACTAAAATAATTTAAAAAAAACTAGAACTGGAAAACATTATGTACAATTTTTATAACATTACGCATAGAATTGCATTAACGTGCACTTGTTTCCACTATATTCATCAGTTCATAACCACGTGACTAATTATATAATTATTTAAACTATTCATTTCTTCCTAATTACAACATCCTGGCGCTTCTTGACGTTTGATAAATTATAAATGTATATTTAACTGCTCAATGTTTATTTTTTCTCAATCTCGCTAAAATTAGTATTTAATGCTGTGAAAACCGTGGTTTTATTGACATGTGAATTATTATTATTTAATAGGCTGCTTTTCTAAGGTGCACTTTGATGGAATTTGCACATTAGAGATTGTTTAGCTCATTAGTTGTTGTTTATCGCGGAAAGCCAAATCTTCTCTAAATCTCATGCGATAGAATAAATGTTCCTATTGCGCGTTAAAGCAGTAAAGTACTACCCTCTTGGGTGTTAATTAGCTCTAATTGTTTTTAATATGATGAATGTTATTTGCACTCTCTTCCAGCCTGGAATTTCTAAACTCTAACAACGTTCATTTTGAAAATGTTCATGTACAAAGCTTTAAAAACATAAAAAAATTATTTTAAACATAAAAAGTAACATTCTTGGCGTCTCCCAAGGAAGGTTGTCTGGGCGCTGATCTGCCCACACTGCCTTCAGCCTGACGTAGTACAAGCACTGCAAGGTTCACCTTACCGGGGTCAGTGTGCTAGGTAAACACGTCAGTTTACTTACCTAGCCTTTTATAGCTAGTACCAACTTATACTGCCTGGCGACAGAGCGTGCACACATTTGTCCGATATTGTTACCGATAACTCTGCCTGGACCGGGAATTGAACACCTGACCTTTATCACACGAGGCGAGTGCTTAACTGACTGAGCAATCGGCCTCTCATAGGTTTATACAAATATTAGCTTAGATCGTGGCTAAAAATAGCTTACATTTATCGTTAAATCATGCAGTTGCAACAATCAACATCTCTTTATTTCACCACTGGTACACGCACCACTAATACTAATATTACAAGGCGATAATTATGGCTACCAGAAGAAGGCAAAAATCTTCTAAATTTACTACAATGACAACGAAGACGACGATGATTAAGAGGCTGGTGCTGGCAATGATATTAATCATAGATGTAAAAAACGTTTTTAGGTTTTTTATTTTTCTCACTTTTTTAACGTTTTTTTAACGTTTTTCATTTTTGCCAAGTTTTAAAGTTTTTTATTATAAAAAACTTTGTGGCCGCAAAAAATAAAACTTTGTGGCCGCATGTTTATTTACATTTCTTGTACAAGTGTTTATTTACATTTTTGATAGTCAAGGCGTACAAAAATTGTCCTACTGTACATGAGTATTTTGTTTGACTGTCCACTGTACAGTGAAACTGTGGCAACGCAATGCGTTTTTTAT
>JAQFYQ010001450.1:0-13288 GCA_034694885.1 Buchholzia appendiculata | reverse complement strand
AAAAATTGATGCCTTGGCCTTGCCTTGCCTTGAACGAAATTTTATAATGCCTTGCCTTGCCAAGGCATTTCTAATAATGCCTTGGCCTTGCCTTGGCCTTGAGAAAAATGCCTTGACTACATCACTGTATAAATAGTACAATCAGATATACAATCATAATAATCATATATATAGATATAAATAACACAATTAAATTGTGAGCTATAGTACATAATTAATGATAGTGATTAATCATGTGATAGTGTGATACGGCTTAGCTCCATACCTTTTGTCATAAATATATACTTTTTACGGCAACAATATTGCAGAATAAAATAAACCTGCAATCTCTGTACAGCCTCGCGCAGCCCTACAGTGATGTCCCAATCAACCGTCATCTTGTCGAGTCCATCAATGAGCGCCATCTGGTCAGTCAGTTCCTTCAACACCGAGTCACGGTTGAGTTTCTGTACTCGTTTGTACTTCCACTCATTATGCTGGCCCCAGATGCACTCTGCCACTTCCCAAACAGCACGAAGATGTAACAACTCTTCATCACACCTAGAGACGAAGTTAAACCCGTTATTAAAACAAGAACATGACTCAATTGTTCTACACATCTAGATCATGGAAGGAGATATATTAATTCCCAAAGTTAAATTACTTATAATATTACGTCAAACAATCTGCGATATCAAAATGTATTTATTATGTTTCTTCGGCACGATGGTCAAGAACAGCAATGATATAGAGGTCAGAAAGGGCGTCCGATCATAAATATCTTGTTGTAGCAAATTAAAAATGGCTATCAGATGACAATTACAATAATGCTGCACAATCTTGACTGATGAATTTTAGAGTTCAAAGAGACATCATCGCAATCAGGTAAAGAAATGTACGACAATCATCATATATTAATATCCAATAGAATAGAATATGAATATTATTTGTGATTTAATATCAATGTTTTTTAAATTTGATAGTGAAATATAGTGACCATTAATGTTTTTAGTCTAAAAATAGTTACTCTACGCAACTTCCACCAACCGTTGCAGGAGTGAGACGTCTGCAAGTTTAGAATCGAGAAAGGCTTGAACTTGCAGCAGATCCTGTCCATCACGACGTAGCTCTGCCGCTCTTGTTTCAAACTGATCAATGCATACACGTGCGTTCTTTACAGAGCACTCGCGGCTGTACATCTCAGAATTTCTCATTGCCATGTATAACTCCGTAATACGCTCCCCGAACTTCACCAATTCCTAAAAGATCAAAGAAGTATAATAAAATGGAAATTTAATGAATGGCTTAAATTATTGTTAACTGGGTGGCACTACAACCCTCCCCGTTTCCTTTCTTAGAACAATCAACTGTGCTACGATTAACTTTCCAATATTAGCTTCCACACAGTTAGAAAAGAGGAAAATAGTACCATGCTGACATGATCTGTGACCAATAGGTTCATTACCAATCTGAGATCATGAATTTGAAACAGCTAACTACTTAATCATGTTATCATTTTAAATTATTCACATGCTAATTTTATTGGAAATGATTATTCATCACACTCCACAATGATGTACTTGATTTGGCAAACACATCATACAGAATGAGAATTCCATACATAAATTGTACTGTAGTAAAAAATGCCATATGAAAATGTCTCCGCATGGTTGGAATTTCGGTAACACGCAATCCACTTTAACGCAATTGATAGATATCTGGTTACTACGTTGAAGATTTGTTCAACACTTTTTTCTATTCAGCATAACTAATTTTATATATTCTTAACTTATCCTATTCTATTAGATTTAAACTAAAGCATTCCATTTAACTACGGTTATTGTTGAAGCGTTTTACTTACAACTGAGACTTGATCAGATTTCTCTTTGACATTTGGTGCAATCTGCAACTTGATGCGAACTATCTTTGCTTTGATGTCTCTCCATTGACCAGACAAGACGGAGATACGCTTCAGTGTTTCATCGCTAGGACTGTGACGATGTGCCTTCAAGATGTCCACGGTTCGATTCATGGCAAAAAGTTTTCCATCCAGCTCCGATTCTCTTGTAGAGACCTGAAAGCATGATTACACAATCATGTTGCAAAACTGCAGTTCTAAAAATAGATATAGGTCGCATTGGAAAGTCAGATCTTTATGTTTTATATATGACACATATTTTTAAATATTACAGAGTTGCTACGTCGCGAGTTATTTAGAATGAATGTAATAATATTACTGCGTCGCCGTCTAGCGAGTTATTTAAAATTGGAGAAAAATATTGCAGCGTCACCATCTAGCGAATTATTTAAAATGATTGTAATAGTATTACACCGTCGCCATCTAGCAAGTTATTTAAAATTAAAATATTACAGCGTCGCCATCTAGCGAGTAATTTAGATTGAATGAAATAACATTACAGCGTCGTCATCCAGCGAGTCATTTAAAATTAACATAAAATAATACAACGTCGACATCTAGCGAGTTATTTAAAAAATAAAATATTACAGTGTCGCCATCTAGCGAGTTATTGAGAATAAATGAAATGTTACAACGTCGCCATCTGGCGAGTCATTTAAATTTATTGCAATAATATTAAAACGCCGCCATCTAGCCATTGTCCCACAGCAAATGTCATATTGCTTAGGCATCCTCTGCCAAAGGCGAAGATCTGGTTTTTTCTCATTGAGGACAAGTGGATTTAAATGAAGTAGAATATACATTACAATACAACATAAAACTTGGCAACATGCACAGGTTTCAACAACAGAGATGTATCAGAGGCGCTGGAAAGTACTGTGCTAGCAGTTATATGCATTATCGAACAAGTGTGCCTTAAGATACCGCTTAAAGGTAGCGAAAGACGAGGTTTGGCATATTTTACCACTCAATTAGTTCCATTTTTCCGGAACAGGAGCTCTAAAACCACGTGCGCAAAACGGTGTCATAACGGTTGGAACTTTTAACAGTCCTTTCTCAGATGATCGAAGTGCACGGCTAGGTCTGTCGTCAGAAAGAAGCTCAGAAATATACTGAGAAGCTAAGTGACTACGACATTTAAAAGCTATTGTGTCTAATCTGAACGTATTCCTTTGGCTGATTGGAAGTCAATGCATCTCTTACTGTAAGTAGCTCAGGTCCCTACTGCAGTATTGGAGACAAGTGTTTAACCACAGACCACTTTGGCTAATGAGTGCTGTACGCGCTAAGTTCCCAATATTCTTTGCTGTTGCACCATACAAAATATCATTGGCATAATCCGTCCGACTTAGCTGATTGAGCATAGATAGAGCCTCGAATATATTTTAGTGCACAGAGATCGATTCTAGGTGATTTACAGTCAAATTGAAATGCACACTGTTTGATAATTAATTCATAAAATCACTGCAGTGAATTTTTCTTAAATTGGAACATGTCTTAGTCGCTGTTATGACTCCCTGCTCACCATAATAATATTTTCCAGGAAAACTTTCCCAACATACAATTTTGAAAAATTGTTGAACTTTTTTGAATTTCAAAATACCCCCCTAAATGAAATCCTGGTTTGTCACAGTCAGTATTCATCACGAATTATAACCTTCACTATCTTTGATTAGTTACAGCTTCTGTGATATATTATAAGCACATGGAGAACATTCAAGAACGAACAAAAGAGATGAGCAGAAGAGATAAGCAAACCTCGTGCAAGATTGTCATGACTTTCATGAGAGCTGCGTTCTCCTTCTCATCCCCAGACACGGACTCAACCTCAGGCCCTATGGATCCCAGAAATTTCTCAAATGTATTAACGAAATCAGATACCTAGGCATACAACCAGACAATTATTAGAATTATCTTCATAAAAAAGAAATAAGAATTGTAAGCTCAGAGCCCCTCATATACTAATAACACCAAAATTTATTTGCAAGCAATCTTTTAGAAGTAGTGAAATTCAATCAACAAATATTTAAGATGCTAAATATGTATGACCAAAGGACAATAATTATTATTATGTCAGCGATTTGGAAAAATCTTATTTCATATGCATAAAGAACAAGTTTATGCATATGCGATATACGAAATATGTTAATTTTGAAGGATAAAAAATCTATAGATAGTAATTTCGATTACTGTGATACAAAAATGTTCGAGAGAGCATGATTTTTCAACCTACCAAAATAACTTATTTAATTAAGGCCACATTTTTCAAGCACACCATTTTTTGATGGCTTAAAATAGTATATATAAAGAAGACGATGTGTTAGCAGTTAATTAGTTTCAATTGAAATTTCTTAAAAACTTTCATCACAACTTTTGAACAAAATAAAATATTTAGTAAATTCACAATAATATTGCTAGGTCTAATCTCCATAAAGGCCCATAGTGAGCGCAAATCATAACTATGCCGCCGATTATCGTGATTTCTACAAGGAGCTATACTAATTACTACATTTGGTATAAACAAATATATTAAATGCTTATTTAGAGGTTACCCGTTCAGATAGGAATTGTGCAAATGTCCACATCCATAGTTTAGTATAAGAAGACAGAACAGATTTGAGAGACTGAAAACTGACTCTCATCCAGCCAACATCCTCATGCAAAGGTATTGCTTTCACAGAATCCATAATTTGCTACAAAATAATAACAAAAGGATTGATTCAATATATTTCGCCGCTTATTAAATAAGTACTTATCACATAGGTCACAATGTCGTTCATTTAACGGTCATTAGAACATATAACTCTATACATTTTAACCAAAATTGCCCGATTCACATACATTTACTTGACGAAACACAGCGAATAGTAATATAGCATGTATTATATAATAAGTTATAATATTATCATATAAGTTATAATATAGCATTATAACTTACATTGGAAACCATAAAAGCTGCCTCAGTTGCCTCTTGAATAATAGTTGCCTCTTGGTGCACAATATCTTAATATTTTTTCACATCAAACTCAACATTTATTTATTTACATGCAGAGTGAGATTTATCGGGGAGGTTTGGGGGGGTTCAACCCCCCTGGCGGGTGTCTCGACTTCCCACTTCGCTTGAAAGGGGTCGGTTTTAGAAAGAACCCAGAGGGGTCTGTCCAATTGTGGACGTCGCCAAACCCCCGCTCGTCAAAAATTTTTGGACCGTCGACACCCTCCCGCCCCCGCTCGTCAGATTGTTCGACCCTCTCGCGTAATTTTCGACCATTCCCGCACCGTTTACATGTATTTATAAGTGTACAGTCTCATTCCAATTTTAGCCATGACGGATGAAGGCCGGAATTTCATTCTGCATCTCACAGCAGGTCTACTGGTTCAAACTGCCTCACTATATGATTTAAAAAAAATTAGTGTGTGCTTTGATAGCTGCTACGTTAGCCAAATGTTTTTTAGTAAACCCTCGTACATGAAAACTTTGAAAAAGGTCCATAAATTTTTGAAGAAGGTAGTTGAAAATTTGCTGAAGCCAAAAAGCACCTCCGAAATAAAATTTTGGCTTCGGGTCTGATTACAAGAATTGTATTTAAATCTAGAAATGTACCAGAGATAATCAACAGGCCTAAAAAATCTCTAGAAAATAACATTTTAAAATAAACGCTCATCAAAAGATAATTACAATTTAGCATCAAAAGGCATTAAACATTTCACAGCAAATTATTATACTTTACATGCGCATGATAAGCATAATACAAGAAATACCTTGTATTTGTTTAACTCTGCATTGAAATCCTCAAGAGTCGGTCTGCACTGTGGCTGATTTTTAGTTTTTGGGAGAGAAAGAAATTCTCTTTCCAACTCGACACTATTCCACTTCTCCAGCGCGCTATTACTTGCAGCAGATGAACTTCTATAGCATTCCATAAAACATCATCGTAAACTGTGTAAAGCAAAGTTAAGTTCATCCAAATCAATTCTCACGTTTAATATAAGAAAAATACTATTTGAAGTCACAGCAATATATTATGTCATTAAACTTGATTCATTTCAGTTTAATTAATTGATTATAAATATCATCTTCAACATTTCATGTCGGCTTTTCGTTAAGAGTCAGACGTATCATCATCAACCTCACAATGTAAACTTATTTATATTAATATAATTTGAATTGAAATAGTTTAAAATTAACTATCAAATCACCTTTCAGTAATCGCTGCTGGAGATGTTTCTCTTTCACTGCATCTCGAGGAGTTGCCACTGTTGGATGGTAGAGGTGAAGGGATGCCTTCATTGAAAGAAGGCGAGCCTGACCGCCTCATATTGCTACCATCATCCTTCAGAAACTGCAGAAATTCTGATTTCATCGGTTTTCTCCACAAATCCGCGTAACAATAGAATTGTTCCAAAATTTTCTACAAAAATAAATAAACATAGTGTCGAACATAACAACAGAACTGCATGTTAAGCATCACAAAGACATATACACATGAAGAACATGACAGTATGTAAATGTGGATCGTTTCCCGGTTACGTTACCTTCGCCATTCACTACGATTCAGAGCTTCAAAATGTTGAAATTAAGAAATATTGAGAAAGTTCCAATAACGAAATAAAAAATGTTAAATTTTCTTTGACGTGCCGTGCCCTTCAGACTTCCAAGCTCACACAGTTCTCTGCTTCATGGCTCAAGTCTCGTATCTCTGATTCTCTATACCTCCAGATCATCCAAGTACAGAATCATAATAAAGTGGGTTTACGAATTCAGCCCCACCCCCCTCCGGAATCAAACTTTCACTTAAATTGATGAATTGTTCCGTCAAATTTTCTTCTGTCAAAATTGGGGAAATAGTGCGCATCTCTGGATTAAACTAATTACGAAGTTAAACTAATACAATAATAAATTTAAATTAAACTAATACTCATAGTTTATATATTTTTATAAAATATTCAGTGACAAATATAACGAGGTGAAGATGTAATGAGGCGAAGAGTTGCGTCTCTATCAAATATATTTATCCTATAAAATATATTTATCCTATAATTATAATTGATGAGCCGACGCCAAAACTTAATAATACAATTTACATTGCCGTTGAAAAATATATATGCACTAAAATATACTCCAGTATGCAAAGTTTGCCGACTGTATATGCTTTAGCATACACGGCCTCATCGCCAATACTGCATATGCTAAAACATACTCCAGAATACACAGGTTGCTGACTGTGTATGCTTTAGCATACACTGCAGCGCTGCCACTGATACAGTGTAAATTCACAAATGATAAATTACATTTCCGTGAGACATTAAAATCATAAAGAAACATCACAAAGTATTCAGTTCACACACCTGACAGTCTGCAGCTGTTCCTTCCATCACAGACTTGATTTCAGCAACCAGCTGTGATATCTCTCCGTCCACCATAAGCTCATTGCTGTACGTATTCTAAAGCAAACACATCATAAATCTAACAGTAACTACAACTAGTACAGCACACACAAAAACTATCAATCGATATATCAAGCATGCAATATCCAAATAGCTATCAATCAGTTTTAATCATCAACTATGTGCGCAAAACACAAATCAAAAATAATTGTCATCATTATCATCATTATTTTAAAAAAATCGTATTTAATACACATAGAATATATTTAGACAACGTTAATAATAATAAGCACAGAAAATGCGCAATTTCGCATCAATAAACCCGAATTCTAAAGCTAAAGATGTACAGGTTCTAGTTGGACCCATGTCCATCTAGAAGTAAAGAAGAAGTTTCTCCAGGTCAATTGCTAGTTTAAGCTTAGAGTAATATAAGCAAGGAGGAAAGAAATGAATAAGTTAACACATTTAAACATGCACACGCTTTCAATAAAACAAAAATTGAACGGCAAGGCAAATTAAACAAGCATTGTAGAAATAGTCCTTAATGCGTAATATTTCAGATGGGAGTTTGTTGTAAAACATCAGACAACACTTGCAATCATAGACTGCCGACTGCCATTATCACGCACCATATCATACTAAAGAGAACTGATACTATGATTATAGTTCACTTACATTAGTAACCGGGCTTATGACAAGAGATCCTCTGGTGACATAGCTTGTAATCCATGCTTCAATGCTCTCTTGAACACTCAAGGCGATTGAACTTCGATCCAACGGTGGACTGAACGTCAACTGATTTTGCAGAAGTTCAATATTTACACAAATAATAGGGCATCCGGCCATCTGGAAAACACAGACAGAAAGTTTAGCGTTAAAAATTGGTGCCAAATAGAGATGCTTAATACAAAAAAGCAGAATTGCAGCAAAAAGTTTATAAGTTCTATAAACAAATTATTAATAGCTAAGTAGGGAATTAAATACATAATTTCTAGTAATATGGTCTGATTTGTACAACAAAGTGAATAAATGTTAGCAACAAATAGTTAGACTTAGACATTAGTGAATAGACCTGGCAAGCCGAACAGCAGTCTCACACATATCAGACGTACACAAATGGTTCAATATAATCAACGTTTTTATTAACATTACCTGCAAGTGCATTCTTTACATACAGAAGCGAGAGTGAAAAATGATATATATAAAACATATTATATATTTTACATTTAATTATTTTTCACTCTCTCTTCTGTATGTAAAGAATGCACTTGCAGGAAATCGTATTGTACTCAAATATTTAATAATTATCGCTGACCAAATATTTACTAATAGATATAATTAATTAATTAAGTGACACATAATACCGTCTGAAATTTATATTCAAAGTAGTAAAGATACAGCTCATGCCAAATAATACATATTGTGTGATTTATTTAATATAATTTCATACAATTAATGAACAAATCAAATTAAAAAAGACAATTAGTCAATGAAATTAAAAATATGTTGAAAATATAACAACTGAAAATATTTTTCCTCCATAGTTTGAAGGAAGATACGCAGAAAGGATAACGCTCACTTCCGGAGTGATAATCTGCCTGCATGCCGACTGCAGGCTGGCCAAGCACGACTGCTTCAGTCCGTTCAGAATAACATCATCCATTTCCACGAGAAAGTCTTGCCAAGCGGGCGAAGCTTCACTTATTTCAGCAGCCTGGAAACCACCAATTAACAAATTACATCCCATTGCCTATCATATACACTAGAATAATAATTTAAAAGAACTTAAAATTCTATTATTTTATAGCACAACAAGTCACATACTTCTATATTATCAATACTATACTTAATTATAATTAAGTAGTATTGACAATTATCAATGCTACTTAATTATTAATAGCACACCAACACAATACTACGCAGCTAATTAAATGCTTAGAATTAAAACTGATACTGAATGTGTATGAACTAATGGTGTCATAACGAATCATAATGACATGAAACGCTGAAACTTAGTTAGTGCAAGGTAAGTGGCTGTAGTTATACTTAGCACAATTCTGCACATACAGTAGTGCAACTACACTTTCTGTAACTAAATGCCAAGTAAGTATACTCACAGTGAATGCCTCCTTCAGCAGAAGGTGGACATGATTCCCATCTGGGACAATTTCTGATTCACACTGTTCATTCAACTCCCTGAAATTGAACAATTTCAAACTCAGTAAAACACATATGTATGTAATTTGCACTTTCAAACAACAACAGCAACATCTTCCTACTACTCTGAAACCTATTGCTTTACTTACTTTAACGACTTACAATTTTTTCTAAGTTTCTACTTCTTACAACTTCAATTAAATTCTACTAGCTACCACTTTTGTTACTACTATTTACTACGCCTACTTATGTTACTAATTTCTACTTTTTATGACAAATCACTACATTTGCTATAACAGAAATGATCAACAAAAAGAGATACAAAGTGTTTTGATTGAAAGTAGAAGATTCATCACAGTATTTCTACTGGCGAGTGCTTTAACAAATAAAGCACTAAAGGTATCAATAAAACGATGATGACGATGATGATAATAGAAATGATAATGAACCATGCCTCTGCTGGACTGCAAGTTCTTCAACTGTGTAGCTCCTCGTCACATCCCGCGCACTAAACACATCCAGCTGATTCCTCTCATCCGACCATCCTTCAGCGATCCTTGATATCTCCCGACTGTTGGTCTGGATCACATCGAGGTTCCTGTGAAGCTCGTTGCAGACAAGAGCATTCGCCGCTTCCACAAAGTCGACGCTCTCTTCCGTACGCCACGTGAACTCAGTGGTACCGAGCTTGAACAGCTATAACACGCGCACATGTCACATGCACACGTTCACATAACACGGAGACGTCACACTCACGTCATATGACATGGACACGTCACACTCACGTCATATGACATGGACACATCACACTCACGTCACATGGCATGGACACATCACAAACACGTCACATAACATAGACATGTCACAAGAACGTAACATGACATGGACATCACATAATCACAATAGCCACACAACACATCACATCACAACTGAGACATGTTTCATGACGCGTTGTGATATGACAATAACACACTGTAAATCTGTGCAAAGTCCACATACTTCAGGAAAACTACCATTTTATAAAAAAGATGTCCTGCAATTCTACAATCTCCAAATAATACTATCTGTTGCACTACACATTTTGCGGCTGACAATGCTCTTTCACACAGAACACGGACTGAGTCACTGAGCAAGTTCTGTCTTAAAACATGGACCTGTCCGATAGGGACTTGTGGGACTGCGGTGAATCACAAACCAAGCCTCATTGTGTAAACTCTTGCCAGGTTTCAGGTGGATATTACATCACGTCATTAAGGCTGACAGAGTCGTTACTGAATGTCTGACTTCATATGGCGCATAATGCATACAAAAACAACAACATTGCACTGAGGAATCCTAAGATTAAAAAAAACGTAACTGATAAGTAATACATTATAAAAATTTACTGCATTTGATTCAAATATAGACACATGAAGAGATTCAGCAAATAATTTTAGACTAAATCACATTATACAATATGCATTTTCTTCGTCAGGTAACTAAATCTCGTCAAAAATCAACGACCGTTTTTACAAGCGTAATTTTTACGATACCTTCCAAATCTTCGAAAGGCTTCGATCGAAGAGAGCAAGTTGGCATTGTGTGACGTTCTTCATCACGACGTTGTACATGGACACAATGGTGTCCAGACGTTTGAACATATTCTTCAGACGTCCCGTGTTGGTGACCTCGAGCAACTCATGGGCAACTATCGAGAGTTGAGCATCAAAAGGATCGTGAGATAAATAACGTATTTCCCGCGCCAGAACAAGAAGCTGCGGATTGAGATTCACTTTGATGTCCATTGGGTGCGAGTGATCTTCATCGTCTAGAACATCTCTTGTCACCTGTCAAAGATGAGAAGAATTAAATAATTCTAGTCTACAACAATGCAATGATGACCATACAAACAAAATTGAAAGCCTATTTCCATGTGGTATATTGTAGTAACTTCATCTAGGATGAAATATTGCATGCAAGATGTGAATGGCTGTCGTCAACAAGCACTCTCAGTGTCAATAAACAAACTATCAAAACAAACTGTTTACGACTAATGTGAGAGCTATGAACAGTTTTTGACAAATCTGAATTCACCCCGGAAATGCGTCACACCTGAAACATGAACATTTTTATTTCTACAAGTGGTCTGCCACGCTCTTTAGTTGACAGACTGATATATCTCAAAGTATTTTTTTTAAATAAGATAAATAGTTTAAGACGACAACATGAACATGCATCATCAAAAATTGATGGTTATGTAATACTTATGATACCTAATACTTCGTGTCATCATTAATATTGATGACACCTTATATTTATGACACTTAATATTGATCACACTTAATTTTAATGACATAATACTGATGGCAGTTACAAGCGACGGCTTAACTTTGATGACAGCACCAATATGAGAATGTGACTATTAATACCAAAGACAGATTAAACTGCAAATGCAAAAGGCAAACAACACAAATTTACATAAATGCATAAAATATTTGTTAAAAACTTACCAGTAATGGCTGATTTAACATTTCAATTACATCTCCCGTTATCTTAAACTGCCATGCCAAAACAGTATCAGCTTCGTATCTGCAGCAAAGTACACGACAGAATACAAAACATAATATTCCTTTAGTCGAGAATTAAATTATAAGCCTAACAAAATCTTATCAAATGATCAATGAAAATAGTAAAGCAATTAAGCACGTATTCGATAATAAAAATAAAACGACAGTAGAACATATTTGCAATATTTAAAGCATCAACAATACCTTGCAATATTTAAAACATCAACAACAGCGCCAGCTTTTCAAAAATAAATAAGAAATTGAACTATGTAATTAACTAAAATGAACTACATAAGAAATATTTCATATCAAATCGTGATAAATATTCCATTAATAACAATTTATGGTAAAAAAATTCTATAAATATGTTGCACTGGCGAATTGCTGAACAATTTTTTAAAATCAAACCTGAGGGCCCCTGCGGTACCGAGCAATTGTGTTGGTACGGGCGGCCGTCAGCAAAAGCATGGGGGTTGTAATAATCCAGCCACCACAATCCAACAAACTGTAGACTATAAATGGATGATGATGATTATGATAAAGTTATAATTTTGATCTATTAAAACCTTACCTATTAAGAGATGCCAGTGTTTGGGAATATTTATTGCATATACTTTGACCCAAACTTCCTTGAAGTAGCTGAGGATTCACACGTTTTAAGTTTTCCATTGGAAGCTATGACAACACAAAGTATCAGTGACAACAGCGACTACATCAAATAAAGAATCATTCTAAATAACTCATTTAAGAACCAAATCACAAACAATATCTACAAACTATATAGGCCTAAATTATTGACTGGCTGAAATTTAAGTTTACATTATAGATATATCTGAAGATTGTAAATATTAGCCATTGTGTTTTGCCATCTGCTACACACGTCATAACATACGATAATGAAATAATCAATTTTGCATAAAGTGGGACATTTGTGACAAAATCTTCAACACAATAAAATGACCAATAATATCATTTAAGAATGTTTGACATACATTTTTCAAAAGAAACATTCACGTCATACTCCCTTTTCAACAGCTGATGAGAAACGTTGCCAGTTAGGTTGTTATCACATATAAAATAATTACAGGAGACAATTACAAATTAAAAGGCTTAAACCCTATCATAAGTGACGTCCCGTATTGAATCTTATAAGTGTCTGCCGTATTGGACACCATTAAAAGTATCTGCCGTATTGCATAGGCGACGCCAGACATTTTCATTTGGGGGGCTGACATTTTCTGACAAGCGGGGGGGGGGGGAGTAGCGGCGCACCAAAAAATTTCTGACGAGCGGGGGGTGT
>JAQFYQ010001449.1:0-13289 GCA_034694885.1 Buchholzia appendiculata | reverse complement strand
ACCGTGCTAGCTGGTCCACCGTATGGAACCGTGCTAGCTGGTCCACTGTATGGAACCGTGCTAGCTGGTCCACCGTATGGAACCGTGCTAGCTGGTCCACTGTATGGAACCGTGCTAGCTGGTCCACCGTATGGAACCGTGCTAGCTGGTCCACTGTATGGAACCGTGCTAGCTGGTCCACCGTACGCAACCGTGCTAGCTGATCCACCGTACGGAACAGTGCTAGCATGTTCATTGCTGATTGGCCCAAATTGAGCATCATGCAAGATTTGCAAAATACTCATTTTAGCTTGTGACTTTCTGTCCTCGCTCAATGTTGACATGTAGTGGACACAAGACTTGTGCAGAAGTCGGGATTATTCTTGTCGTCTCGTCTGCTTACTTTCTTGTAGTGAGTCATTGCGTTTCAGCTCGAGATACTTCAGAATCTGATCAGACACAGGGTCTGCCTTGGTTTCAGCCTTGCGCTTTCTACAGGTTGTAACTCGTTGAGCGGCTATGGGCGGATGTGACACGTGATGCTGTGATGATGTAGCAGACGATGAAACCGCCACGCCATCGTTGTAATCAGTTGTGCACGACATGTCCAGGACTTGGCTGTCGTCATTATCAACCGAGTGACTACCATCTTCCGTGTCTTCTTGTTTTGAAACATTAGTATCCATAGTGAAATTTAGAAAAATAACACATTCTTAAACTGCAGTGTATTTAATAAAGCTATTTGCATTATTTTGCATTCCGCTTGCCTGTACATCAACATTTTCTTTGTGCATGTCTGATTAAATCACAGTTTGAATTTACAAATAATATGTAAAGTTGATTAGAATTAGAAAGATTAATGGATTACTGCAGGTAGTCATATCATAACTAAATACATCACATTATATGATCAGAAAGCAGATGGGTGAAGAGTTTTGATCAGAAAAGATAGATCTGTTTACACAACAATGCAATTTAAGAGGATATTAAAGATATGGATAAGATACGGTTAACTGTACTCAATATAACTCTGCATGAATGACGATTTCTTCACAAACTCCTGTTAAAACTGATGTGTGTTATCTGCTGCTTACACAGACGGAGGTATGGCTAAACAACCTACCACTGATCAATTTCAGAGCATGCAACCTGAAGCCCCATTGGATAACAACAATTTCATGCATTGATACATGCATTCGCAGATAATAAATTGTGCATAAAAATTCACTTAGAATTAAATGATGATGATGATGACAGTGCTCTGTCCGAAGACAGGTCCTGGCGATGGTTATATGTCTTGCGTATTACTACGCTTGACTTAACCACCAACCATGCACAAGTCCGGTGAGTACGAGAATTAAATAGAGTAAACATTTTCTTCAATTCACACTTAGAACTCACCAATTTATTAACCTATTTTTCTATACTATTTTTTGAGAATATTCTAAATTGTCAATTCACTCAACTTATCACATTTTTCTGCCAACTCAAGCACATGCACGCATCAAACTGCAATGAAATTTACAAATAAAAAGAACTTCAATGCACGGTAAAGTAGCTTTGAAATATCGTATGTATGAATATTTGAATTTTACCCGCTGCCTGAATTGTATTTGAGCAGAAATTCCATGTTCTTTTGTCGCTCACAGTTTTGCAAGAATGTCTGGCCACTTTTCCCCCGGTTTTCTCTGAGTAAAGTAGTCTCTGGCATTCTTCCACTTCTTTTTCAGATCATCCGCTAAACAAATTACATCTGCATGAAAAACTGAAAGGACAAGATTTGATATGACATCAATTCAGAACCAATGCGTTGCATTTATTGGATAATAAAAATGTTTATAAGGGTCTATCCTTCAAATTTATCTGCATCAGACATGACCTTTGAACATCTGTTGCTATCAGGAAAAGCAAAATTTAAAAGATACAAAATTTTAATCATCACCTTCAATGCATTATAAACTAAAACATTTGCCATAGTGATAAACAACTGTAGACACAGAGAACTTTGTTATGATCATAATTTAATGTCAAAGTTGTAATTTGCCATGCGAGTATAGTGAGGCACACATATCAAAATCATTTCGCATAATTTTTAAATGGATATTCAGTAATATTATCAACAAATCTCTAAAAAAAACTCAAAGCTGCAAATCGCTCGATAAATCACTCTTGAAACACATCTCAACACATCTAAGCCATGGCCAGCAACGTGAACATGTCATAGATCCCTATTAGAATGTGCAAAGCTATAAGTCACAAACAATGTATACATACATTACACGCACACCATAGTGCTTGCACGTGGAGTCGTGGACAAATATAAACATTATGACATGTGTAATAATATGTATATTATACAAGAGGAAACTTGCTAATGTTAAGTATCAAATTTGCC
Organism: Buchholzia appendiculata; assembly: GCA_034694885.1. Lineage (NCBI taxonomy): Eukaryota > Metazoa > Annelida > Clitellata > Enchytraeida > Enchytraeidae > Buchholzia > Buchholzia appendiculata. The sequence continues at coordinate 10,915 of JAQFYQ010001449.1, read as the reverse complement.
AGCAATGTCCTCCCATATTTTGTCTTTCAGTTTTGCATTCTTGTACTGGGGATGCGTTTTGTCATGAAGAACATCATGCAGCTTTATCTCGTCGAGATATTTATCAAAATCTTCTGATAAGTTCGCCATGTTTCACTCTGAACGATTCAACTTTACTGGGAAAAACATAAGTTGTGTTAAATCATCCGAGTTGAATTTAAATAAAATGATATTTGGAAGTTAAATTAAATAACGGCCAGATATACAAGCCGACAGACAGGCAGACAAACAACCAACAGACAAACACACACACAGATTGAGCCAGGACCGTAGCTAGGATTTAATTGGGTGGGGGTGGTCTAATTTTTTGACGATCTTTTTTTGAACGAACAAAAATATTCCGGAGGGAGAGGGGTGGTTTGACGAAAGTATTTAATCTACCTTTTCAACAATTTGTTCAGAAAACATGTATTTGAACAAAAAATGCGGGCGGGGTTTCAGCCCCCCACCCTGAAATATGGCCCTGGACTGAGAAACACATAAACATCAAGACAGGCAGGCAGGCAGCAATGGCAGGCAGGCAGGCATCTTTGCAGTGCACCAGTGAGGTGTCTGCTGTATATTGTGATCCCTGCGGACAGCTGACTAAAGCACTCATCCAATTATCTGAAGGCCAACCAAGTTTTCCACGCTGGCTTCTGCCCAATTCCACAAAATGAGGAAACAGTGTCACATACCGTGAAAGCATGGAACATTGGCAGGTTAGAAACGATACATCTCGGTAGTTTGTTGCTCAAGTAATGGACTGAAATATAACTTCGGTTTCTTCCAATACCAAAGTCGATCCAAAGTTCTCCCAAAATCTATGTGAAAGTAAGCATACACCGAAGTCACAACAGCATGTGAATCGACAGTCCGAGTCATCAGCTTGACATGGCCATTAGCAACTGCATGACCAACATAAAGCAGCAGCCGCCCATCAGTTTCCTCATGATTACACAGTGATATAGTATTTATGTCAAGATCCACTTGGTTTGTTTTAACTTTGTCGTTGATCGATCGTGCACACGATTTGTTTGTCACGAAATAGTTCCTGCTGTGTCAAATATTCTGAGACCGTCTAAATCCAAAGATCTAAGCAGTGTCTGTTTGTTGCTATCCGCTGTTCAAAAGTTTGTGAAACGTCGAGGCAGACAGCTGTTGGGTGTAACCATTACCTTGTCGGCGGTCCCACGCGATTCATGTGTTTCACGGTTTAGACTACTTTGTAGAGATTGTTCAAATGTCAGGTCTACTCCGGCATAATCTTTTATACAATTGAGTTAATGAATGGTTTTATAATTTTGCATGCAATGTTGTGTAACTTACCAGTATCAATTCATGTGCGTGCTTGTTGATTGTATGTATCGTTTTTAATCGTATGTATGGGCATCATTAGTTGCCTATGGGCCTGATGACCCACAAATTGACTGATTTTACTGCATACTTTCTATATCGTGATTGCCTGTCCGTTTGGAAGAAATAAATGGATAAATAAATAACTTCGCTGCAGTAATCATCACATGTTTTAGCTGAACCAGTGCCCAACATGTGAACTATAGCCGTTCCATCAAGAATTGTGGCCGACACTATAGAAACTGTAGATGAATCCAAGTGATCATTTTGCACTTATGGTTATGTAAACAGGTTCGTATGTCTGCCTTTCTACTTGGCTGCCTCAGCTTCCCAGTCAGAAATGTAAGGCGGATATTTGGAATTCTCGTGCGAGAAAAATTCACTCACGTCTCCACTCCGGACCTGGGAGGCCATGTACATTCGACAGAAAACAGATGAATCGTGTCTTAAATCTGTTATCTTCATATTCTGTGTCGACAAACATCGCGTTTTATTGTGAAATAATGCTATATTATTTCCTGGAAGGACGTCAGGTATCGACTTATTTCCTTCCACAAGAGCACTTGTAGCGATCTCTGGACCAGCTATCATCCACTTTGTCAATGACGATTCGCTCCCTAGGAGAGCGATGACATCAGAATCGCCTTTAACCGATATCTGTTATTTTGCTCCTGGAGGTGATCATCAGAAATTGCAGAAGTCTTGCTTTGTTTTCTACAGGTGAAATGTCCTTGCTTGAATGCATTGATCATGCATCACAAGATGACAAACAATGCCGGTGAACTGGAAGTCTCTGGATTATTTTGTCAAAACTGGCAGCTGTTGCACAAAGTTGACACAGTCAAAAGCAAAGAACCACTGACAAGCATAGACAATTATGCAGATAAATGCGGTGAAATCAGATTCGCGGATGCTTCTCACAGAACTGAGTAGTAAACTTTCCAACTCATTTGATGTGTTCCAGCATAAAAACTGAGCTGATTCAGAACACCGCCTCTTAATCCACACGTCAACTGATTTTACACCTGGATCAAAGTTATCGGCTTCATAGGCATTGTAGCGAAGCACATATAGATCTGCAATGCTGACCTCGTGGCAGCATCTGATCCACTTCACATGAGAAGCACTTAACTTGCTTCACTGCGACCTGATGTAGCAACTTGTGCTCTGATATAGACACCAGTCCATCCGTTTCCACTCAATCATTTTCTGACCATAGTTTGCATCGCCATCTCAGTATGGAGTCCACCCATCCTCACCACAATCGTTTCTCCGCCATACTTATCACGGAACTTCCAATGTAAATGTTTTACAAAGGCATAAACCAGTTGATCGCCCGTATTGACAGGAGCCTGGCTGTCACTTATTTTACGAGTTATTGAAAATACGATGTCCATTAGATGGCGCACAGTTGCAGGTGTTGTAATATAATTGCGTAACAATGGCAGAAGTGTCGGAATACTAGCTGGCAAATTGTGACTTGTAGAACTTTCAAAATGAAATGCTGCGAAGGTAAACTTGTTCTCTACATTGTCGTGCTCTACTGCTTTTTGTACAGTGTTGAGCCAGGCATGCAGCTCGGGTTCAGTATTGAATTGTGGACTCATGCCCGTCAGGTTAACTGTGGATGAGGTTAACTCACTGCACACATTACCCATCACAAGAATGGTGTATGATTCTGGCAGATGTTTGATAATTGTGAGAGTCCAGTGCGTTATATATACGGAGACAAAATTGTTTCAGGAAAAATTCGGCTCAAGTCCACTGAAGGGTAAATCCGGCCCCGCGACCAGTCTTAATGAGTCGTTCGCTGGGGTACACGGCCGTATTTAACCCACTATGCGCGGACAGTCACGCTTGTGACTCTTGACAAAATAGAAACGTTATTGCAAAATAAAAACTTTCCAGCGAGTTTATAGATCCATCTGAATGTTGAATGACTGTCACACTGGACCCATACAATAAATCTGAAGCAGTTGTTGAAGAATGATCATGATCAATATTGTCTATTGCTGCAGTTGTAAAAATGTTTTCCTGTCGATTAGAAAAAATACCATATCACCATTCGATATGTCCTGTTCACACCGAGCGTTTGTCATGGAGCTTGAAATCTGTTGCACTTTGTCATGGCTGATGCTCATACAAGATACACATCTCACACATTATTATTTATTGAAACGCGAAGACCAGCCACAGTGTATTCCTTGTTAATGTCCGTTGACAGTGGAGCACATTTTGCTGCACTGTGTAGGCTTCGCTCCAATGAGAATGAAACACTATTATAAGTTCCCTGTATGACCTGTTCAACACTGTGTCATTAGGAAATGTTTTGAATTTCCTCAAGGAAGTTCAATTAGCTTCCAAATTTTAATTCGATATACGCTAGTAGTTTTATTGTAACTGTTTTAAATGTGTTATGCTTTTATTAATTTATTGTAGCTTATACTTTTACTGTAAGTTCTGAATTTTAAAGTAAAGTTTTTATCCATTGAAGGCACAATATAGCCTTTTTGTGCAAACACCAATCAATCAACTCCGACAAGAATGATTCAATTTATCTATAAGAAATCTCTTTCGTGTCTGGTTGTGTACAAGTAGCCCGATGTAAACGAGCTTCATGATCAACATGTTGATAAGTCGTCGCGTCTTGTAGGTTGTCATCATTGTCCTGTGAATCGTCAGATGAAGCGTCGTTAGATTGATATTGTCTGCTGCGTTGTTTGCGTTGAGATTTTGTCACTGACACTTTTCGTCTTCCCTATCAACATGCATATAATTTAAGTTTAAAAAAAGCTAGTATAATTTATGCTCATCAGTTATGTTCGACATCAGTCAGCTTCCAAGCTTTGCGGCTGGTCTCAAATAATTATAGCTTGGCGACAACATGCCAATTGAGTGTAAGCAAGTTCTCTGACCCTTTTACTGAACATCTCAGCCGGGATTTGAAACCGCCAACGCTGACACGAGAGACAAGCTCTGTATCGACAGCGATAACTAGTCGCAACATATGAGCATGTCGTCGATTAGCAATATATTGAAGACATATCCTAAAAATATTCTGAAATATTGCACTTCAAACTGCCAAATGATTTATGATTTAATACAGTGACCTTGTATGGGGCTGAATCATGTCTCGCTGCTGAGATTAGCACATTTCATTCTCCGGTCGTATTATATACATTTACATGACATTTAGCATATTCGATTGTCGAATGCATTGAATCGCATTCTAAATAACTATGACATATATTTCCATGTATTTTAAATCGATTAACTGCAACTTGTTTAGAGAGCTCTGTACCGCATGTAGCACAATGGCTGCAATATATTTGTTCTTATTCTGACCACTGCAGAAATCAGAAAAAGTAGCAATACTAATAACATTGTCTGGCAAAGAATCAACGTAGAGATTTTAACGTAGTGCTGTGAATCAATGCAATAAAATCGTCTGTATTTTCAATGTATGATAGATGTAATGTTGAGATGGGGTTTAGGTGATGATCGATAAATTTAGATATTTGGTAACACTCTAGAGGACCCTGTAGAGGACCTTACAAAACTCGTTGGCATGTAAGATGATAATCGAATAATTGGATGAAATTGTGCGGAAATGGATCATTTGTGATTTAATAATTCCCTTAGTGGTGTGTTTAGGATGGAAGAATGTAGATGGAGGAAATTGTGAGTAGCTATTGGTTTGAAATAGGTTTTTGCTTGGAGGATGGTTTTGTCGGAGAGAGTGGCTTTAACCCTTTCCAGCCCAAATTAATTGCGATGATCAATAAAAGTAATTTTTCACAGAAATATAACTATTACTAGCATAATAACACACAAGAATTTTTTTTCATTTTTAATAGCAAAATGCCGAAAAGGGTCCAGATGGACCCAATGGGATTATAACGGACAAAATCGCTACAACTGACAAGTTATAATATTGTCTCAAAAGCAATGTCATAGAAGTTTATTGCTGCTTTAGTTATGCACCTAACGGCTGTGATACTGTTCAAAGTGATTTTTATCATTTGTAAGACTGAGGCGCACTTTGTGCACTGCACCCGAGATTTGGCTTTCTTACACACTCCGCATCGCTGTTTTTTAGCTCAATGTTCTGGCCAATGTCCTATGTTATCACAACGTTCATCAGTCACCAGCTTGATGGTACGTGTTTTCTTCGGTTGACGAGCTGGAAGTTCATTGCTTTCAGCAGACGGTCTTCCACGCTTTCAAGCTACATTCTTACCAGCTGTCAACAGCACTCGCGCAATTTCTGAACGAAATTCTACCAAAGTTTTGTGCTTTCTCTCTCCTCTAAGAGAGCAATGACGCTTGTACAGCAGCCAGGCATTCACAACGCTCATATTCAGTAGGTGGAAAATAATGCGCAAGTAAAAGTGCCTAGCTCGAATGTTGGTTCTGTACAACGCTACAAGCATGTGTTCCCGACATCAGGTTCACCTGATTCTTTATACTGTTTCAACAGGGCGCTACACTCTACATCCGTACATGGGATGTAAATTGGTCTGAATTCTCTTGCTATGGGCGAATGAGCTGACTTCATGAGAGCTCCTGTGAGGCGTCGGTATGACTCATCCACTGAAGATGCCATCAAGCGGGATGAGAGGTATGGATCGTTCAGCTGTGTCCGCAAAGCTGGCCCAGTTGGCTTTTCTGAAGTTCCAGCGGCGTTTCTGCATGCTTCTGATGACAGGGATTCGCAATCCGATGTGAATGATCCATACCATGTGAATGATCCATTCCATATCTTTTTTTATTCAATCATTCTGATTAGTGTTAAATAATCAAATACATGTTTTTTTGCCAAAAGTTATTTAGGTTGTTTTTGAAATGACTGATGATGAAAATGTTACATGATCAGCTTCTGGAAGAGAATTCCATGAACTCGCCACTCTCCAACAGAAGGATTACGTTCTGAAATCATACAAATCCTCATTTGCTAATTTTTATTGAATTGTCATGTGTTGCCGAATAACTTGACCTAAGCAAGTTTGGAACAATCGCTGAAGTTACAGTACCTGTTTAGTATCAGCTTAATATTATACTTTGGTTCGACTTTTCGCATTGAGCCATATTTCTATAGCAAGATTGAAAGAAAACATGCATATATATCAGAACCATTGATGCAAATATTCACAAGAGAATCTACATATTCTGCTGCAAGGGATTTTCAAGATTTATTCTTGATTAGGTTCTGTACAGAAAATCCACGTTCTGCACTTGCACTACCAACCGGAATAGAAAGTAGCCTACTATCGAATCAATTTTAATATTTCTGACATTTGCGCTTATTTAAACATTTCACTACCATTCCGTGTTATAAATACTGTAGTCAGGGCAGATCTGCTCAATTCCTTCATTCCACTTTTATTGAACAGATTCTCAAGTGGCTAGGTCGTTCACAGAAAATTAAAATTAGACACTTGTTGTAGCACAATGGTTTGCTTATGGTTGCAAGGGTCCATCTGGACTTGGCATAAGGCCCTGGCTTGTACTAAAAGCATAAGGTCCTGTGACTTGTACTCTAAGCTTATGGTCCTTTGACTTGTACTAAAAGCTTAAGGCCCTGTGACTTGTACTAAAAGCATATGGTTCTGAGACTTGTACTAAAAGCCTAGGATTCTCACATGTACTAAAAGTATAAAATTCTCACTTGTACTAAAAGCTTAAGGTCATGTGACTTGTACTATGAGCATATGGTTCTCACTTGTACTTAAAGAAGTTTCAACCATTGCTGCGTATCACTAATTCCGACGTATGGTGCACATTCCGCTTTGTGCCAGCTGCAAGTATCCTAAAATTAAATTTATTGTGCTGTTTCGCATACATTTGAAGACACGACGAGACGAAACATCGCATTCATGCTGAAGTATCCTGTGGTTGTGATTCCAGCCTCTCATAACATCTCCCAGCCTACCACCCCAGTCCCCCGAATTTTTCGTTGCTCGATCGGCTTCCTTCTTGAGCATATGCATAGCTACGATCTGCAACCTACATTTATGGGTTGAGTCTTTATCCTAGTTCAATGCAGAGAGGTGGCAGACAGCCCATTTTGGATCAAATACATGCGCTTCTGTTGGCTCGTCGAGCAGAGATGTGTTCTGTGCGAGCGTGGAAAATTTCTGGAAATGTTCGAACCGCCTGTAAGTGAAATCTCGATCATCATCTGTACAAAGATAAAGGACAGGTTGACATGGAGGACATGTTTACTCGTATACAGCAAAGAGAGCGATACAAATTTCAGCTGGCAAACCAGTAACTAGGTCAGCTGGTTATCAGCACTGAACTGGAAACGCGCTGGGAATAAGCCCGTCTGTGCCAAGGTTTATTTTCAGGTTGCCACATGTAAGTTGTTCCTCAAGTTGACATCTGTATATCTCGCTAGTTTTCTTTCAAGCTTCTCTACATCAATCTTGATTATTGTCATCGTTGCAACTTTGGGCATGTGTCGGATGATCCCAGGATCAACCGTGGAGAGAATGCCGACGGTATGAACCAAGTTATCATAACCTTGTCAAGCTTATGGAACATATCTCTCAGTTGTACATTTCCTTTGCTCTGTTTCTCGTAATATTTAATTTGCGGTTTGCTGTGAATGTTTGTGTTCATGATTACAAATTTATGGATTACTGACTGTCTACTGTCCGCTGCAATTATCTAGGAATTTTGAAGCTACGTTTATCTTGAATTGTGCCAGAATATAATCAATTTGGTTACCATTTAATTTTAAATTATTGTTTCCTTTTTCTCTGCATATCACATGGATATTGTGGATCTGTGAAACATTTTATGCTCGAATGAAGTAATTTTTGTAAGTTTGAGTTCGTTTCTATTGGCAAAGTCTAATAAATGTTGTTGTTGTTGCAAGCCCTTTCATATCTGCATATGATTTCTTCTCCGAGGTCTTCTGCTTTTCAACGTTAGCTGCTTTTCAACGTTTGCTGCTTTTCAACGTTAGCTGCTTTTCAACGTTAGCTGCTTTTCAACGTTAGCTATGAGATGTCGGTTCTCCATTCATTTGCTGTAAGATCTTATCATTCTTGCAGAACTGGAGGAATATTTAATTTCCTTGGTCTCTTCACTATTAAAGGGAGATCTGACAAGTTGGGGTTCTCAAACAATTCCCAGTAGTGACATTGGTCTCGGCATATCCAATTGAGATTCAAGTTTTGATCTATTTTCGTTAGTCTAGTATTCCTGATAGTCTTTGGTTTTGCCATGGATTCTGAGCTCACTTTGGAATTTGTCCTCGCAACATAGAAATTTGAAAGAAAGTTCATTAAAGTTGTTCCAACTCTAAAAGAAACTTCCGAAATTAGACCATGCTTGCGGGCCTGAATTCGGTCATCAGTTAAAGCAATAATGATCTATTTTTGAATTAATTTTACAGGTGCATACTGCATAGCCTACCTGCAACACTTTGAAATGTTAAGTAACTCTTCACTGCATGTACTCTGTGAGATGTTGACATCTCCACGCTGGTAGGCGCATTGATAGTGCTCTCAGATGTGTCGATGGTTTCGAGGTCAGTCGATGACAGCATCTGGATGATTTGCCTTCCTGTGCCTAATCTCATTTTTCCTGTTGGAGTAAGTCTTGTCACAGACTGGACAAGTGGACATTTCACTGTCAGCGACAACTGCGTCACCTTTTTACCTTTTGTCCACGTCAAACAACTTGAGATATCTCGGACCCCCCCCCCCCCCCCGGTCACGCCCGTTACGTGAAGTCTAGGATGGAGTTATTCAAAAACTTCTCCGTACACAGTTCACACATAATTTTACAAGATATGCGTAGAAAACGTGTGTGTAGATACATAGCATTGAGTTTTGATTTTGGATTCATGAAATTCAGTTTTGGCTATTTTGAAATTCTGATGGAAGACAAGAACAATATTAGAAGTTAAGTACCGGACCAAGGACTTGCCCTCAAGGACTTGCCCCACAAAGCCAGAGGCTCTACCCTGAAGGTCAAGGCCTCAGACTTCAAGACCAAGGACTTGAAATCGGTCGTTAAGGCGTCCTTAAGACCAAGACCTAACATCACTGCTTTCAATTTTTAAAATGTTCAGTCATTTATTTACTCGTTATAATTATTATGAAACAGAATGCTGTACAGTCGCAAACACGTAGCCTATAAACCTTCCGTACTATAATGCAATCCATCTTCTATTGAAAATAACAATCACTTACATCTAATAAAAAAACATAATTTACATTTAAAGAAATGTACGGTAACTCCTTTTATGATTGCACTCCCTTTGATTAACATAACTCGAAATAAATATATAAACTTTGACTTTCAAGCAAAATCAACAAACACAAGCAGACCTGAGTCACTGGTATACTGAAAGGTTGCCAAAAATGTCCAGTTGAAGATTGGGTTGAGATCATCAACATGTTGGGTTGATCGGTCTTCCTAGTAGACGATAGGACACGAAGCGTATTGTTGAGGTAGCAGGCACTAAGTATGAGAATACATTCACAATAGGCTCTCGATTCTTCAAGATGGTTTGATTCTTTTATCACGACGCGTTTCATTTCCGAAGATTCATCGAGTGTACTACTACTCTGTTATGACGAGCTCTTCTCGTCTTACTACGAGCTTCTTCCTCGTTACGACGAGCTCTTCGCTGGAATATTGTCATCAAATACTTTAATAACTATGCGGAACTCCGGTGTAAAAGCTTCAAGAAATGGACTGATGTTTCTCTCCGTCAGTTCAACCGCTGAGTGCTCGCAAGCATGATGTATGCCGCCATGAACTGAAGCTGAACAGCATTCGTTATTCGATTATTCGTTATTTTGGCAGAATTCCACTTCTTCTCAAGCTTTACCTTCGCAGCTTCAATGTCGCTCTTCGGTGCAAGAAGAACATGTACATTGTAACATGCTGCCTTTGCGACTTATGCAGATTCTTCAGCTGAATTGACAACAGCGCTTTTCTCCAGCTCTCGACACCACACGGCTTTCTTCAGGGTCCTGATGAACCACTACAACAATTGGTAGCTAATGTATTTATTTCATTTGTCAAGTTCATTATTATATCAGCCGGATTGTTTCGAGTTGCTTTGCTCTGCCCATGAACGTCATCCTGCAGGAAAGCAATTTGGGCCTCATGTTCTCTCACTCCCTGGCTCTCAGTAACGGGTGCAGAGATGTCGGCACTGCTCTCATTATCCTCGCGCTGTCTGAGGCACGCTGCATGTATATGCATGCAAAACATCGCACATCCTGCCATGTATTTGATGGCCTACACTAGAGGTCAACACGGTGGTCAATTTCACCACCGCCACCACCACCGCCACAAAAACTTAACTCCACTACCGTGCCACCACCGTGAAAACCTGAAACCAACTCCACCACCATGCCACCACCGTGACCTTCAACTCCACCACCATGCCACCACCGTGACTTTCAACTCCACCACCGTGCCACCACCGTGACTTTCAACTCCACCACCATGCCACCACCGTGACCTTCAACTCCACCACCATGCCACCACCGTGACTTTCAACTCCACCACC
>JAQFYQ010001448.1:0-13289 GCA_034694885.1 Buchholzia appendiculata | reverse complement strand
AACCAATTTGGAACCCATGGACCTATGGAGAGACCCGGTGGCAGTGGCGGACCTGCTCCAGCTGTGGGAGGACGCCCGGGCAGCAGCCGGAGGCGGTACGGGGCCCTAGCCTGACGGAGACTAGGACGGGAGACAAACAAACAAACACAACAACACTGACAGGTTTGAGATTGATCGGTAGGACCTCACGTCGGCAGGATCGAGGTCAACTTTCTTCATTATCGGAGTGATGTAGGCCACCTTGAAGAGCTTTGGAACCATCCCAGACGATAATAACTTATTGAACAGTTCAGTCAGGAACGGTGCAAGCACACTGACACTACTCTGCAAGAGACAAGTTGATATCAGATCACTTGCGCATTGTTTGTCAGGCAGGGCACGTACGACAGCTCCGACATTAGCTGCGTCATGTATTGTGTATACTTTTTCACGCATGTATATATATAGTGGTATTGTCAAGATTCGGACATAGAGCTCTATACGTCTGAGTCCATAATACACGTTACGTTGTGTAGTCGAGGCCTATCGATTCATCTTCCCCCGTCATTGTTGCTTGTATATATCATCGTGATTAAAGATTTCATCGAAGTCGGTCAAAGGTAGATTCAATAAACCCACAGATCTATGTATATGTAGATTGCAGGGTTCTAGGATAATTCACTGTCGGACAGTTCACCGTAGGACGGTTCACCGTATCACAGTTCACCACCTTACCGTTCACCGGTAGGACGGTTCACTCTAGGACTGTTCACCACCTTACCGTTCACCGGTAGGACGGTTCACCCTAGGACTGTTCACCACCTTACCGTTCACCGGTAGGACGGTTCACCCTAGGACTGTTCACCGTGGTGTTTGTTGTATTGTTATTTTTGGTTTCGAGTGTTTCAGTCAAGCAAAAATTCAGAGGAAGTTTATTCTATAAATTATTTTGGCTAAAAATTATGTGAAATTAGTGCATTTTTATTTTAGAAATTATGGTTTGAATCCCTTTAAATTTAAGTAAATCTTACAATAAATCTTCCAATTTCAACGGGTAGCGATACGTGGTCAAACAGATAAATTGTTATAAAATGAACATTTACAAATTTGAACATATGACTGTTTACCACATTGGACCTTGGACAACTGCGTCAGACCTTAGAATTACAGCATTAGACCTTTGAATGATTGCATCTGGCTTACAATTAACGCATCGGACAATTGAAGCCTTTGATCTACTGGGTGTATGGCGGCCAGGTTATAACTTCATGTTCCTAAGAAACGCCGAGGTGTCGCGCTGTTTATGTTCCTTAAAGAATGCAATCAATCATATACTCGTAGATATTGCAGCGCTGATAATAAGATAAAATAAATACTATTAGATCACTCTCAGCGGCACGTGTAAATAAACTTGATAATTTAATAACTTGTGACAGAGGCAGGCAGTTAGATGCCTACTATGCATGCTGTGATTTCCGCCAATATCGTTATTATTTACTTCCAATATCGTTAATTAATAATAATGCTTTAATATAATAGATTGTGACTTTGTGGACTTTGTTCTATATGTCATATAGAGCGCCATAAACTCGTAGCCGTTCTGGTTCTGTTTGTGGAGAATCTAAAGGGTCAAGCGTAGGCGTCTTTGGTTCACCTATTAATTGAAGCTCTGTTATTTGTGAACATGTTACCAAAGCAAAACACCACTAGTGCTTTTTTTCTCAATTTAGCCTGTAGACACAAATTTTAAACTTGAGGTTGAAGTTTAGAGAAAATTTTAAATCAGTTTAATCGATGAAACTTGATGCTATTTTAGATACAATTCTGTATATCTGTATTGAAGCCCAGGACCTGTACTACAGAGGCCACCCTAGCGAATACATTTGAAAAGACATATATCAGGAATAAATTGTGCTTTAATCATTTCATTGTGTCGCATTATTGATATTTTTCCATAGAAATGCTTGGCTTTGAAAGAATTGTTGATTTAAAGATGTCCTATTTTGTGTTGTATTTATTAGCAATGCCTCTTACGAGGAAACGAAGGGGCAGCCCAAGCACTGATGACTACAATGATGAGGCATGTCATTCATTCAGTGTGTCTGTTAAGAAACGGAGTAATCTAAGCATCAACTACAATGCAGTATGTCAATTTTGTATGATATATGGTCGTTTATTATTACCAGATACTTCAGTTTTTGCTGTCTTCCAGTGTCTAGTTAATAAAGGCTTCAATGTTAGAATGACTTCGTTTATTCCCATTTTTTAGGGGTCATTCAAATATGACGTCATGCAGCGAGGGAAGGGGGATAGTCGAAGTGTGACAATTTGTGACAAGGGGGAGGGGTTTAGGCTGTCGTGACGTCACGCATAATTTTTTTTTTCGAATTACAATATATTCATGAAATGACAATTTGATTTTGGATCACCGCTACCCCCCCCGATCGCATTTTTTTTTGGATTTTTTTGAATTTTTAGGTAAAACTGACAATGATGATGATGATGATCATAGTGCTCTGTCCGAAGACAGGTCCTGGCGATGGTTATTTGTCTTACGTATTACTACTTAAATTACTACGTAAACTTACTAGGTCAGATGAGCACGGGTGGGTGGCCAGAGGTCCTTCCCGTACAGGCAATGGAGTGTTAACAATTTGCCCAGGTTTGCTGCTGAACATAATCAGTCGTTGCAGGGAGGCGAACCCTCTACCTCTTCACTACGAGGCGTGAACGTTAACGACTGATCTATTTGGTAACTCCAAACTAACAATTTCAACAGGAAGCACTGACCCACAGGGGGAGGGGGTCGAGATTTATGACGTCATTATTTAGGGGGGGGTCGCGAGGTGTGACAGTTTGTGACAAGGGGGAGGGAGGATCACAATTGTTGAAATAATGCGTGATGTCATATTTGAACGGCGTATCGAACTGCCTGATCATAGGTTTTTCTCTTGACTTGTGTGTTTACTTCTCTGTATCCTCAGACTTGTTTTTGAATTGATAATTTTCTTTATCGTGAATAGTTTTACTGTTTTTTTTATCTCTTATTTAGATTTCAGCTAATTTATCCGCAATCAGCGTACGAGTCAATTAGTTCCTTACATACTAACAACAGTCTAATAACCGTTTGTATACCGTGGACCAGACTCGAAGGTCTCTGGACAATGATGCAAAGGTTGATCCAGTGTGGAAGAACCAGAATGTTGTGAAGTTAAAGTTGTTTGTGCGAGGACACCTCACGACACCTCACACCTCTTCTCGTGCCACTTAATAAAAACCAACCTGGAACCTCTGGACTTGTGGAGAGACCCCGTGGCAGTGGCAGATCTACTTCAGCTGTGGGAGGACGCCCTGTCGGCAGCCGGAGGAGGAATGGGCCCTAGCCTGACGGAGACTAGGGTGGACACAAACAACAGTAATCATTGCATTTATTTTGTACATTCTGACACGTAACATTCAAATAGCAACATTTTCTAAGCATTAAAATATGATCACTGATTTGTGGACGTAAACTGTGAGCTGCCTTCCAAGAAATGGAGATACAATATCGCTACTGATGGTGACAAAGAAAAATGTATCAATACAACCAGAAAAAACAGGGATATCCATTACAAGACCGTTTTTTTGTCATCAAAGATGAATGTCAGTCGAAACTTCTGAAGCAGATTCACAATATCCATACAGTGAAGTCAGACCAATACTTACGTTATAATCCGGTGGTGGTACGTAGATTATACGATCCATGCGGCCGGGTCTGAGCAGAGCCTTGTCTATCATGTCGAGCCGGTTTGTAGCCGCTATGACGAGGACATCGGCTTCTAGGTTAGCCAGTCCACTGCTCGCCTGAACCAAACAGACATGTCGGAGTAAACATCATATGTTCCAGATCAGAACGTTTACAGGTTCTAATCTTCTCCTTGAAACGAAACATATTAATATAATAATGCAGTTTGGTCGCTACACCACTAAAAAAAAATCTTCTTGATAAATTATCCAAATAATTTTTTTAGAAAGTTTGCTGACAATTTCTGGATAGCAAAGATCCCCTCTGAAATGAAATCCTGGATATGGCTTGTATATCAGTTTGAAACACATAACAGTTACTCATCTGTTCACATAAAATTAAGATAACAGGCGTTAAGACTAGAACAATATGAATGGATGAAAAGCAACAATATCAAAGATTTAACCATTGGATATTCAATTTGATGGTTATATTCATCAGCAAGCATGTAATGGTAACCATTGTAGTCAAGTGATAACCATGCTCTACATAAAATCAAATAAAATAGAAACGGTCCCCATACCAGGGTTGGAGTTGTCGGGGGGGTTGGACCCCCGCAGTTCCTAACAATGACAATAGACTTTTGACCTATTTTTGACCTATAATTGACATTTTATACAACTGACCCCCCCAAATCATTTTAGACAACTCCAACCCTGCCCCAAACCAATGGTCATCACAAACTGAAACACGTGCAAACTAAAGAAAAATAAACTAATAATTCTAACACAGTAAAAACCAACGTGTACTTACATCCAATGAGAGAACTGAATCCATTGACCGACCAATCCCGTCCATCTGATTGAGCAACGTCGTCATGACTCGCTCGTTGACTCCGCCCCCGCCATTGTCCTTCCTGTCCGACATCGACCGACTTCCGACGACAGAATCAATCTCATCGATGAACAGGATAGATGGCGCTCCTGCACGGGCCTGATCAAAGATCTGTGGTAACAATAAGACAACTAGGCTAGCGCAAATGCGATCGTTGACATACACAATAATGCGCGACAAACGTGAACTGCAACATACGCTGACCGTTAACATAAAACTGATAAAGAATTAATTTTAAGCAATGCTATAATCTCTGTAATCAATCACGACTGCAATCACATGCGAACTAGTTATGCATCAATTGATCCAATAATCAAAATAACATATGTAAAAAAATCCAATCAATCAGTAATTTAAGAAAAGCTATGTATGAAACATGCTAAAATGAAAACTTTGCTTACAAACGATGAAAGTTCAAGATTCAACACCATCCCTAATTATTAGAAAAATGAACTGGCCCCTATCAAATTTGCTTTACTCATTATGTGCCAATTTCAGACATGGGAAAAATCAAATCGCGATTTAATTTAAATCGCGCTCGGGATTTGATTTGAACCAATGGCGATTCGATTTGAAAATTTAGCGATTCGATTTGGGATTTGCTGACAAATCCCATACCCTAATAACATGCTGAACTCTTTAACTTGCGCAGTCAACCAACTCGGTTGCTCTTCAACGTTATCAGCTATTGTATTGTCATGGCTGTTATCATTCACGATGGCACTAGCATTGCTAGTTCATTTGTTCATTGATTCTTATTGCATACGTCACGTGCTTGTATATAATCAGTAACTTACAGAAGAGGAGTGCTTATAATAAACTAGGGTGGCCTTGTTCCTGCATGAGTTAAAAGTGAAAAATATGCTGTTAGTGAATGGCATCCGACTTGAACGAGATGTCCTGTCGAGCTTTACCAAGGAATAGATACCACAGACGGATTTGTTTCTGTGGTTAATTCGTAGCTATATTCAGATAATTCGTTTTTAGCTTAGATATAATTTTTGATGTATTCTAGCATTTTTAGCTTAAATTCTAATGCAAAGTTTTTCAGTTAATTGCAGAATAAGAACGACAGGCTTAAGGCTAATTGTACTGCAAGTTCATAATCATCCACAAAATATTGCACATTATAATTAACATGCCATTATTACTAAACAATTATATTCTCAAAATCATAAAGATTTTTCAGACGCGTAAAAAAATTTTGTCGCGGGATTTGTCATTTGATGTGATGGAAATGATTTGAGATTTGATTTGACATTCATGAGATTTTGGATTTGATTTGACTCTAAAGATTTAAATTTTTTAGGGGAACGATTTGAGATTTGATGGTTGGGATTCGATTTGAGATTTGCCCATGACTGGTCAATTTAAAAAAACATCTCGTCGTATTCACATTCTTCTGACTACTACGTACTGAAGCAATGTTTTTCTCCGACACTCCCTGGTACGGTGAGTAGAGCTGTGCACCACTGACACACAAGAAGTTGACGTTGCACGCGGCTGCAGCAGCTCGCACCAGCGTAGTCTTCGCGCATCCTGGTGGACCGTGCAGCAGCACGCCGCGCGGACGAGCTGCACCGATCCTGCGCAATGCATCTGCGTGCTTGAGAGGCCACTCCACAGCCTGCAGAGCATAAAAAATACCACTATAATATAATCATTATTTAATATATAATTTTGTATAAGTTACAGATCAAATAAGACATCTACTTATAAAACTAACAGCTAGTTCCCAAGCTAATCCTATTCAATATTAGTGAGAATCCAACCCTAACCCTAACCTAACCCCAACCATTCTCAAGGGCCCACCCTACCTCCAACCTTAGCCAAACCCTACTGACCCTACTCTAAGTTGGAGATTTTGATTTTTTAATTTTCTAATTTTTTCAAAATAAGCTAGGATTAGCTTGAGAACTAGCTGCAACTCTTATAAACAATAAATCTAATAGAAAAAAAAAGACTATCAACCTTTCTAGTACTGAGCAAACTAACCACTTTCAGAGAGCCTACAAAACAGAAAGCAAACTTGAAGAAGTTCCAACAAACAAACAAAATTTCAAAATAAAAACCATAACCTGTAAAATAATTGGAGGTACAATAAACCTAAGCTAATTTTGCCAAATAAACATCAAGTATATCCTTTACATTTTGTATTTACAAGACAATCAAAATTTTAGACTCTCAGCTATCATTTGTAAAACCAAAGCAGTATCGTAAGTTACAACTGATGCAATGTTTCCTTCATATGATTGGCAATACGAGCTACAGAAATTTCACAACACATGGCAGAGTTCCATTGAGCGTGATTTAATGGGGTAGAGAAATGATACGTCATTCCTCAACTATGAAATATAAAACTTGTTCAAACGTGTAACTTCCACAACAAGCAAATACATTGTTCCACTACGCTGAAACAAAATACACGTAAAATACATAAACCAAACCACATCAAATATAAACAGAAATCTGATCTCACAGAAGACGTTAACTTGCCTCAATGAGCTGAGCCTTGACTTCCTCCAAGCCTCCGATGTCATCGTAACTGATTCTGGGTGTTTCCACGCGTACCTGTGATCCTTTCTGAGAAGACGGAACGACGAACCGTAACGCGTCCAGAAAATTATTCCGAGAAAGTTCCAACTACAAAATGAAAGTCAACTCTGGACTTTGCAAACAATCAAAACATAAAATTTCACAATTAGATTTCAAAAGCTTTCGAAAAAAACTTTCAAAAGCTTTCAAAAGATTTCTCGCCACTTTTTAAATTTAAGTTCAAATATTACACATTGGGCAGCATAATTTGGCATCATAACATCATGCTGATGTAAGAATCGCTTCCTGTCAACTGCTCAAGTCATTTCTTTTATAGAAATGATAAAATGTATCTAACGGCAGACATACAACTGCAAAATTCACTCATTGAATTTATAAACACTTGACATAATGAGAACTCGGCCTTACAGTTCAGCCGTCAACTAAGAAACGATTCACATACGGATCATCAGTGCTGTCTTCCGCAAGGGCTTTACCTGTCTTCCGCAGGGGTCTTATATGTTTTCCGTAGGGGCCTTACCTGTCTTCTGCATGGGCCTCATATGTCTTCCGCAGAGGCCCTAAGATCTGTTTTCTGCAGGGGCCTTATCTGTCCTCCATGGGGGCATTTTTTCCTTCTGCATGCGCCTTATCTGCCTTTCGCAAGGGCCTTAGATGTCTTCAAAAGAAGCTTTCCAACTCCTCCATCTTCTGTTCTTCTTTTCACGCTTCCATGATTCATCTATTTCAACTCAATTAACATGTCAATTCTTGTTGGACCAATTGTTTCTTCTCAAGCATTTTACCCAAACATTATGTGATAAGCTTACATTAAAACAATCCAATATCTCTACCGTCGTGATAAACCTGCAACTCTTTTATACTAATTGCAGTAAGAAATGAAAATTTTTAAACAATATATACGTCCGTGTTTTACAGTTTCTCAGGTTACATTAAGTGGACGTTGCAAGATTTAAACATCAAAGTACAAGCTCTACATATCCAAGCAGGGCCTACATCGATCCAAAGTTTTAAAACTCATCTTGAACCACAACATTAATCATCGCACATATGATAATTCCAATAAAACAACAAAATAACTAAATCTGCATACTGACGTCTGCCTCCATTGCAGCTAAAACCGCATTCTTCACGAGAGCCACGAGATCAGCGCCGGAGAAACCAGGAGTTGCATCGGCTATAAATAGCTCATCGTCTTGGGAAAGTCCCGATGATGGTTGTGGCAAGATTGCATTGAGAATTTCTCTTCGCTGCTCTCTGCTGGGAATTCCAATCTTGATCTAAACAATCGACATCAGCTTGTAATACATAAAAATTAAACGAGTCAAATGGAAACATCCAATCACATCTTATATATCACATCTTATCCATAACACAAATATGCAAGATCACAGTCAACTGGAGTCTATTTACTTTCATCAACTGGCATACATTTTTCTCTTAACTAATTAAACAACTTTAATCAAAATTTTGTTTTAACTGCATTACAGACTGTGATAAAACAGAGGATATACTTTATAATTGTCTTGCTCATCACTGCCTAGACATTAGCAATCACATCAAATATACAACACTCGCTGGCTTGGCTAGAAAGCTTTGCCCTTAGTTTAATTACAAAAGCATGCAATAACAACACTACTTACAGTAGACTTGATTTAGTAAGTCACGAAATAGAAAACCTGCTTCTAAAATTTAAATCATTCAAATAAAATGCAGATAAATTCTGCGCACATGACTAAATCTACTGCCAGCTCAGTGCTCGAATTACGGGGCGGGGGGGCCCGGCCCCCCAACTTCCTCCGAAGGCCCCCTACTTATTGTGAAAACATGCTTTGGGCCCCTACTTCTTTAAAATGTGGGATCTTTGCCACCCCCCCTCTGGTCGTCAGAAAATTTTGGGCCCCTACTTAGTTTGGAGTAATTCTAGCACTGTGCCAGCTATTGATAGCCATCCAATAAATACAAAAATCAAATACTATAAACAGAACAACCATTCCCTTACCTCACTAGCAAATAGACGCCGCACGGCTTCACCTACTCCCGAC
Source organism: Buchholzia appendiculata (assembly GCA_034694885.1). Classification (NCBI taxonomy): domain Eukaryota; kingdom Metazoa; phylum Annelida; class Clitellata; order Enchytraeida; family Enchytraeidae; genus Buchholzia; species Buchholzia appendiculata. The sequence continues at coordinate 4,091 of JAQFYQ010001448.1, read as the reverse complement.
AGCTGACCAGTAGCCGCCACGACCATCAAGTCCCGACAAGTCGACTCGATGCCTCGTGGAATATGACTGAAAGGCAAACGAAGTTGACTAGAATTCCTGTATGGATTAGATGTTCCACTGTTTGTGGAAGCGATCGAGCTCATGAGAGCCTGAAGCTGTGGGTGGAAGAGTCGCTGGGGCGTATCGTCGGACGATGAGCCGGGTCTGATGCATGCCACGTCGATGTCATCAAGAAAGAGTACACAAGGTCGAGTACGACTGACGACCAGCGCCCTCTCTACAACCGCTCTGTGATTACACACAAAAGCAATTATATCGTATACCATAGTTGCCTCATTGTTACTGTTAGACTTTTGTCAATAATAATACCATAAAAACAACGATTTAATATTTTTATATTCCTGAGATCTAGTTAAACGAAACATTTCATGAAAACTATATAAAATAATATATAATGCAAGCATGTTATTATCATTGTTGTTGTTACTAGTACTGATAGTTACTTCACCGATTAAACAAATTTAAAAATCTTTAATAATAAGTACGGAGTAATTCTCAGAACACATCAGACACTAATATAATGATGGAGTGATACATCTAGTTTTATTCGCAAGAAATAAAACAGTGCTCAAAAAAGGCTCAAACCAGTGAAACTCTGTCTTTATGCACAACAATAGGGCATGAAAATTCACAGTATCATAACAATGATACTACACAAAATTAATGTTAATTTCAACTTGCTTGAAAAGAATAGTAACCGATTCAATTTCTACCAGTCACGTGTCACGGCACGTACGCCGAATCATTCAAGATATTTTAGAAACATTCAGGGAGGCAACCGTATCTTCACTGATCCACAATTTACTAACTTGATTTTAATCTGCCTCATTTTACTAATCAACTGCTGACTAGAGAGACTATAGAACGACATACATGTATAAAGAGAATCAATTGTAAAAATAAAATCCCCTGTCGTTACCTGAAGCTTCGACTCTGCCCCTGATCAGCGTCTGACTCACCGTCATCATTCTCATCACCGATCAACAACTGCATGCCACTAACTCTCACAAACTCTGCTGACAGCTCATTGGCCAGCCTTTCAACCAATGACGTCTTGCCACATCCGGCTGGACCTGTCACCAGCAGACCACAATGTCTCGTCAACTCGTTCGACATCAGATCGCGAGCTTCTCGCATCTCACGCGCCAGACCGCCTAATCTGACGACAGGACGAGTCCTATGACTGCGCGAGTGCACGGTAATGTCAGAGATTACTGTTTTACCCGTTACTTTTCCAAAGCAGCTGTCGGAACTGTGGAGGTCAACGCGAGTGATGAGAATCTGTTTTATGTTACAGTATTTGCTCGCTCTCAGATTAGAACATTCCACACTGCATCCTTCGTCAACAACAAAACCTTTCAAAATCGCACGAACGACTTCTTTCAGGCTTTCAACTGAATGCGAAAATTCATCTTTATTCAACACAATGTCTACTGATATTCGCAGTGCATTTTCATACGTGATTTTATTAAATTTCCAACCGGCAGTTAATTCGTCAGCCGATGCCGGCCGGCTTACGATCGACTCCAGCCTAGGCTGATGTGAACAGTGTGAAGTTTGCATGACAGAATGATTGCATGGAGTGTGAGCAGTACAAACATAGACTCTATCATGCAGCCTCCACAGTAGAGCAGCCCCCACATGGATCCCATTCTGTGTCATGAACGACGAGCATATTGACAGTTTCTGTGACGGCAAAAGCTCAAGATCCATCTTAGCTTTAAAATATGCAGCCACACGTCAGCCAAATTAATTGGCTAAAGGCCCGATGATAAATCTTGGCATGGCGTTGTTATCTTTACAGAATCGTCTATAATTACCAAAGCACTGTACATTAATAATAATAAAGTTAAACAGTTAATTCAGCTTCCATCAAGTTTATATAATAGAAAACAACATTGTACAATTTTTTGATTTTTTTTTACAAAAATTGTCTCATTAACAACTTCTCCACAATTCACTCCAACTTCTCTTGATAATTGATTCATTGCATCTTGAAGTGCCTTTAAGCCTCAAGCTTTATATTAACCCAACGCATTTTACGCGCCTTGTCAACAGGTACCGGTCACACTGAGATCTATATTTAAAATAAAATAAAACAAGTACTATAAATTATGACCTTATAAATCTTACTGAAAACTACTCAAAAAATTGATAACATTAAAATTAGTGAAATGTAGAAATAAAGTAGTAGGCTACAGTACCAACGTACCATCAATAAAAAGTAAGATTACGCAATAGAAACACAATTATTTCAAAATGTAAAAGCACAAATATAAAACAATAATCAAGTATAAGCCGATCGTCAAGTGTAATACGTTTTATATCCGGTGAGTCGCGTTGCGTTACGTCAATTTATTTATTTATTAACAAGTAGCATTAATGAGCGATATTGAAAGATAATGTTTTTTGACAGGAAGTTAATTCACCAAAACAAAAAGTGGAATACATTAAAAAAATATTAGATATAATATATATTTTTGTCGACAAATTTAAAATACGGAGACGCTCGAATTCGTGCTGTATATTTCATTAAAGCTGGGCGACGTTGTAGAATAAGTGTTCTGAAATGTAATCAATGGTCAGTCGATTAATTTTGCTTGACAATCGCGATCGAGGCACATGCGATTTGGCTAAACTTTCAAATCTCCAGCTGCGTTAACGTTGTTGTTGTTTCACGTACTTTATGCAAGCTTGAAGGAGCCGGGGGATGGGGAGGGGTTGAATTCCCGAGTTCTGAAAAATAAAATTATTTTAAACATTGTCGACCGTCCTCCTAGCGATTTGTTACAATTTTTCTATGCGGGACCTCTCGAGTTCTAAATTTAACTCGAACCGTGCCTTAAATAGTATGCCGTTAATTTTAGAAACATAATACTTGCATTAATAATGAGTAATAAAAGTTCGAAACCTCGTGGAACTAAGGTGTCTGAATCTAGGCGCGAGTTATGTGCGAGTTGAGATCCATAAGCGAGGACTGCCGCATCGATGTATTCCCGTTTGTACACTATCAATTGTTATTGAATGATTGAAGGCATATTACAGGTTTTGCGTTGATCAAGACGAGTCTATAGTTTCAATTGCGCACGAGATTTCTTTGCGAAGATTTTTTTGTCTCTATCAAACATCTGTACAGCCTACCGGTGATAGAGATTTGACGCCCAAAGTATCGCAGCATCAATCAAAGTATCAATCAGCAGCAGCGGCCGGTGTCACCGGGAGTCGAACATTCAACATTTGAGACTAGAACGTTGTACCGACTGTCAAAATTATATTCGGTCACATTCCTTCGAAATGTATCCATCATAATATGAGCGTATAGGCTATAACCACTTTCCATTCCACCTGGTTAACGCATAGCCATTATAAGTGCCAGTGTGGCTTTGCAAGTAGCAGCATTTTAGGACTGCATCAAGCACTGATGTTGTATTTCACTGTTTTCACTGGAAACTACTTACAGTCTTTATTATTTTCTCACTTCTCATTATAATTACCAGTAATGGGCAAATCTAATCCCAACCATCAAATCTCAAATCTTTGCCTAAACAGATTTAAATCTTTTGGGTCAAATCAAATCCCAAATCTCATGGATGTCAAATCAGATCTCAAATCTTTTCATTCAAATCAAATCAAATCTCAAATACTGCGACAATTTTTTTACGCAGCAAATTTTTTTAAGCGTATGAAAAATCATGTAGAATTTAGAATAGAATTTTTAGTAATAATAAAAAAATATTAATTGTAATGTGTAATAATTCGTGGATGATTATGAACTTAGAGAACAATAATTAGCCTTGAGCCTGTTGTGCCTATTCTGAAATTACCCGAAAAACTTTACATTAGAATTTGAGCTCAAATTGCTAGAATACATCTACAATATATCCAGCGATGTAGTCAAGGCATTTTTTCTCAAGGCAAGGGCAAGGCTAATTAAGGCATTCATTTTAAGGCATTCATTTGGAAAATTGGTCAAGGCAAGGCAAGGCAGTAAAGTGCGCAAGGCAGCATTCAAGGCAGGAAATTATACAGTC
>JAQFYQ010001447.1:0-13290 GCA_034694885.1 Buchholzia appendiculata | reverse complement strand
TAAGTTAATATTGTATAGTTCATTATTATACCTACATGTATTGTGCTGTTTATATGTAAGCATACTAAAGAACACAACACATTGCACAATGCATAAAGTAGCCTTCCTTCGAATGCAAGTACAGTAATAAACGCATACTTCATACTTCTCACATAAACTTGTCCACACAACTTTAACTCAGGGTGAGATTTAAAATGTGATATGATGTGTTTTCTTGGACATTTGTATGCTTTATATCCTACATATAACGTGTACGGAGAATAAATTTTCGATCTTTTTCACATAACATGTGACTAAAACTTAAAATGCACGCACAGGGATGCAACAAATTTCAGATACAGTAAGTGTCGAACCTTGGACCTCATCGAAACCTCTCATGAATGATCCCGACTTATAACTCTTTGGCCCGCAACATTGCTGACATATTATGGGTTAAATATAACAAAGAATCGGCGATTATAAAAAAATAACTAATCAGATGCTGCAACCTTTTGAGTTCAACATTTAAATACACATGCCATGAGGATTTGGCACAGGTGTATATGCATGTCTATTATACAGCATGACTTGTCCATAAGAAGTTTTACCAACATTATATAAGGGAATACATAGGGAATATTTTAATCAATCTTTACACTGGCTTTGACAAAGCATTGATGTTTTAATTCGCATATCAACATTTATGAAAAATTCAACGCCAATGGAGCTTAGCATAATCTCAAAACAAAACATTATGCTAATAGAATGCGTTGCTCAAGCTTATATTATATTACAAGTCCCGTGGGAATCCAGCTGTAACTACTCAATAGAAAAACAATTGCCTCTCCAGAGTTTCATCACATTGAGCTTGCTTGCAAACAACTCCCAATTTCCTTTTGGAGCGAAACACATTTTGGTGATCTCCAACTGACTTTAATTAGCCCTAGTGTTAACTTTAGACAGTTCCAGCATGAACGATAGATGGCGTTGATGTACAAGTAATAACTGTTCGCAGAAACATTTACACTGTATAAAGTTTGAGTTGATGAGAACTGCTTATCATTGTGTGTACACCACACGTGTACGTCACGTGTACGTCACGTGTACGTCATGGAGGACCGCATTTAAAGGGGGTTCGGGTTCAACCCCCTCCCCAATTTGTTTTAACTTAAAATGTGTGTTTTGTGAACTTTTTTTAAAAAAGGTCACTATAATTGCTTTGGAAATCAAAACCCCCTCAAATTAAAATTGTTGAAAAGGTCGTCAATATTTGTTGACTTCCAATCCCCTCCTCGAATGAAATCCTGGCTACGTCACTGACAACACATGATACGTCATTAGCTGTGCGTGTCGTGCGACGGGTTGGGTAACACCTTCAGCATGACGTAGAGATCGTTCTGGAAGACTGTGCGGAAGTACGGTTCTTGTTTTCTTGCGAGCCGAGTACAGACGGGTTCCCGGCCTCTGTTCACTGGGTCCTCGAGGTCCCAGATGTCAGGCAGGGCGCACCCAGGCCTGCAAGTATCATAACAACATCAGCATTGAGTCCCTGACTCCTGGATAGTTGGGGCAAGGTGGACTATAACATCCGCCTTGAGTCTGACTAGTGAACAGTTGGGACAAGGTGGACTCTGTCGCCAGATTCAGTAACAGGTGTAGATTTCCGACATTTTCAAGGCGTTTAACACATTTTTAGACACGATGTTGTAGTTCTTACTTAGATATGCAAGATGTTGTAGCTCTTACTTAGATATGTAAGATGTTGTAGTTCTTACTTAGATATGTAAGATGTTGTAGTTCTTACTTAGGTATGTAAGACATGGCCGTATTTACGAGGGGGGTTGGTGATTGAAACCCCCCCCGAAATTTTTTTAATAACAAATTCTTGATGATTATTGAGGAAATTTTTGCAAAAAAGGTCGCCAAATTATTTTTAGTCAATCCGCCGCGAAATAAAAATTGTGTCAAAAAGCCGTCAAATTTTTTGACTTCCAAACCCCCAAAATAAATCTTGGCTACGGCCGTGATGTAAGATATTGTAGATCTTACTTAGATATGCTTAGGTATATTGTTGTTCCATATTTAGGAATGCATGTTGCAGTTTCTTACTTTGCTTCCCTGGTGCACCACGAATCCTCGAGGATGGCGTATTCAACTCCAAGACTTCGGTAGTTGTCCCAAACTTCACGCTCAGACTTCCGACTGTACATCGTGTAGATCAGCTTCGTCCGCGCCCTGGAATTATAGTCCAGTGGTACTTCAGTCAGTATTTCAGTGGTACTTCAGTATTTCAGAGGTATATTCAGTCTGCATTTCAGTCGTAATTCAGTCAGTATTTCAGTGGTACATTCAGTCAGCATTTGAATTTTTCTCATTTTAGTTCTGAAAACTAATTATTGAAAACAATCAATCAATCAAAACACCTAAATTATTGAGGTCTAGAACTGTTGTTATCAAAGTATACATTTTAATTGTCTCAATTATGTATAACAGGTCTAGGTGAAAATTGATAATTGTTGTATTAACAATGTCAGTGAATGTGCATACTATCCATATTATAATCGTCAGTTAATTCGTCAGATAATAAGTCAGTTATAAACTCAATAAGTTAAATTACTAGTCAAGCACATTTTAAATTCCGAAATAAGACGCTTTAACTTGCAACTTTTAAATTTTTAATGTAATAGTTTGACATTGCTAACCTGAGTCCGACATCTTCATAGTGAGGGTGGTTAACAATGGGTCGCCCGGTGCAGAGTTTTACAGTCGCCATAGTTGGCATTGGGCCAGCAAAGACGGACGCTAACATGGACAAACACAGAAATATACACATATCCAATTACAGCATTTCTTTTCAAACGCTACTCTAGGAAGTTTAAAAGTGGAAAACACGTCACCCAATGTCGGTCCCAATTTAATGTTACTTTGTCATTTCGAGTTCTGAAGTTTTATTGGTCATAGATTGAAAACACGATTGCAATGAACTATTTTACAACTGTTATTGTTTCGTATTAGAATCAATATCATAACAAAAATCAATGCTACAATGTCATATCATTAATCAAACTTGCGTTTTAATTTGCATTGTTACATAGCCCAGTGGTGTCGAGCTTTACAACGCAATAAATCCACCTTGTTCCTCCATGTTCTTCTCAAGGTATGCAGAGACTGTTGGCGTCAGGAAGGGCATCCGGTTGTAAAACTTTGCTTCAGAAAATTAAAAAATATATACAACATCATCCTTAGTGATAATTGAGGGCAATTTCAGTCTGGATAGTAAATAAAGTTGATGCTTTTTTAGTTACATTTAGTTTAATTTATAATAGCACTGTTTAAAATGTATTTCTGTTTGAGGAATATTTATTGTAGAACAGATGGTACGCACTGTTTGAGGCGTGTCGGTTGATGTGCTCCACTAGCTGCTCCAGATCCACGCTGCTGAACTCCCCTCGTATGCTCCACTGGTGCTGAATGTTAGCCACGCCCTGTACGCTAGCCAAAGCTACCAATAGACCAATCAGAGCACGATGCTTAGTCGTCGATCCAATCCAGCCAAACAACTGCACGGAAACAACATCTAATTACCATTGGACTACTATCAAGATTTCATACTGCATAGTATATTGTGCAATTTTTGTTGCAAAGTTTAGCATACTAACATTTCTAAGATTAAAAGTGAAGCTTAAAACAGATTGAAGTCTCAAATAGAGTCAGAATTTCGAAGTTTATAAATGTACATGATATTGGTTATTGATTTGTTCTTGAAATCATTTATCTGTATTAGTGCCATGCTGACTGCAGGTGTCAAAATATTTGACATAACTTCTATATAAATATTTGAGGCTGAATGCAAAAGAATTACACAAACTTCAATGGGGTGTCCTTTTAGAAGGGGTAGAAAGTAACCCTGATCTTTCATACATCTTTATATGAAATCTTAACAAAAACTTCCCATACAAGTTTATAATCTGCATATAAGCTTATTGCATTATACAGACATGACCTGTAAGAATAGACTAGACATGGTATAGAGTTTGTTACACAAACCTGGCGAGATGCCAGTAATGACGTCATCAGACAGAGATGTGGAGTCCAGAACAACTTAAGTCTCATAATAATGACGGCCATTGCTGTGAAGCACATGAGCTGCATGACGTTGTACATGACGTCAGCGTGTTCTCGCCGCCATTCGTCACAACTCTCGCCATTTCGCCAACTTGAGCTTTGAGTACAACTGCAACGACCACCAATCCAGTTCGTGTTCTCTACATTAAAAAAACTACCAGACTGTTTAGGTTTGTAGATGCTGGTTCATTAAATTATAATTGTTATTATTGCTTGTTAGTATAATATTATGTTAATAAACGCTTATTTGTTCTTTATTTTGCATGCATTTATAAAGTTATTTGATATTTTCATTGGTGTAATGAAAAATGTATAGTAAATAGAAATCATTTTACTTTTGCAGCTCATTATATTTTCTAATATGAAGATTCTAATGCAATTTGGAGTCTTTAAAATGTAATCTTAAGCTCTGTCTAATCATTGCCATTTTTGGTTCATTTAGTTTTCTAGTTTATTTCATTTAGTACTTCCGTTTTCTTCTCAGGATGCATTTTTTCTTTTATTTCACATAAATTATTCACTCATAAATTATTCAGTAGGCAGTATTTATCTATAAGATGCCGATATGTAATATTATAAACAGAATTTAGCAAAATTGTGCAAAATTGAATGTTCTCTTATTTATGCAATCTATGCAATCAATTTAAATCATACAACTTATTCCTCTGCTGCTAGTCAAAAAATCAACTGAATAAATTACTATAAATAGCTAAGAATTAGGTTAACCATAATTGAACTGACCCATTAATGACCTAGTAAACTGACCTATTTGAGTTGATTGGTCGCGTTCCATTAGATGCATGAGACATGGCATTCTTCATAGCACGTTTAGGTACATTATTGTTGTCATGACAAACGCCATCTTTGACTTCAGACGAGTTTCTAACCCGTTGCCAAGATTGGAATTCGTTTCTTAGAAGCTAAAAAATAAATCATAGTGGATTAAATAAATATAAAACCACTCTATAGCAACGTTTCAATCAAATAAAAAGGAAAGAAATTTCAAAGTAAGCGTCAAACACACACTCACACACCTGGAAATAAAAACTGGTGTACACCGCGGTACCGGTGTACACCGGCAATAAGTATAATATAAACTTGAAATAAATCAACGCACTGTTTATAACGACAAATTTGAAGATATAGAGAAATGAGATTGCTAGAAAGGCAACAATAAAAATTCCGTTGAAAAACCTTTATCAGTCAATTGTATGAAAAAGATTGAGTTGATAATTATCTTGACAGCGAATGACTTACGTGAATGAGCAGTGCGGAGAGAGAAATTAGAGCAAATGGAACGAGCAAAGTTTTACTGAGTCGCACTGCGGTCTGTAACACGTACCAAACACAACAACTAAGAAATTCATCAATGAAGGAAGAACAAAATTGCAACTCGAAAAACTTGATCGTTCCTTAGTAAACTCAGCATGATCAATATTTTTTATTTTATACTCGTCGTTCGTCGTGCCGCTAATTGTGTATGTATATATCGTATCTATGTGATATATACATACACAACTCATGCATGTATGTGAGACAGTCTATCTGTCTGTCTCACTCCCACATCTTTGTTTGTCTGTCTGTCTCACTCCCCCTCTCTCCCTCTCTCTCTCTCCCTCCCTCTCTCTCTCTCTCTCTCTCTCTCTCTCTCTCTCTCCCTCCGAGGTAATTTTACGATGAGGTAACTTTCATATTTCAGATGACAAATTCTTTATTGGAAATACATAAATGTCATATCAACATTTTTATATACACACAATTTTTTGATTTCCACTTATCACAAATATCAGGTGTTCAGATTTGTACATCCCATTGATGAAGGAGAGGCGTTTTACGAGAGGCACAAAACCGTAGATATACTAAATAGCAGTAAAATTATCTGTGTGATTTCACTATAATATTTACAATGTATCTATACGACTAGAAGCATAAGGAAATTACAGTGAATTGAACAGAAGTAGTGAAAGAAGTAACGAATTTGATTCATCTAAAATGTTTTCTTTGGTAATTTTTTTCTTCCTATGAAACTATTAGCGGTCCATAATCACTCATTTATTTCTTAAAGATTTGTTTACTGGTTTGTGCTTACTATCATAAACTTAATCTCATGTATTCATTTAAAAATAATAAAAATAATAATAGAATGCAATAATTTTGATAATAACATAACGCCTTGATCAATAGTTAGAAAATATAATGGACTGATATCACAAATTAGACGTACCGCCTTTTCGAGAAAATCGAACTCTGCGGCGCACGTGTAGAGCATAGTGTGGAAATTCTTGAAGTCGGAGAACTTACTTCGGAAAATGTCACCAATATGAGCCTGAATACAGAAAGTTTGCATCGGCTCTCAAAACACTAAGTTTAATCTGCACAATACGAAAGTTATTCCAATGGAGGCCTATAATAGCTAGTATGTGGCAATATTTTATTAAGAAGTTTAGAAATATAAATGACAAATGTCAGGTAAATAAAGCACAAGGATATTCACAAAACGAAACGGGTGTTAATAATACCACGACAATTCTGATTACGGTCGGTGAACTATAACTTCAGATTCACCGCTAGACTTTATTTTGATCTGTTAATGGGTTCAGGCATTGTGAACTTGGATTTCATCAATCTATATCGATCCTCAAACTTTGACATTAATTACTATGACTTTGAATAAAATAACACCTGTTGATAATATAAATTATTTTTTAACCAGCTCGAAATGTAAATTTCAGAAAACTAAAATCAAATTGTTCTTTCAAGGAATTGTATTGGTTTTCAGTCTTCTCACGAGAATTGTAAGCATATTTTTGAAAGAAGGTTATATTTATTTATAAATATCTAGAACTGTAACGTGCTAGCATGAAAAACGGATGTAAACTGTCTGTACTCGATGATGAAAATAGAACAGAATAAGAATCACAATTATGTATAACATTGACGATAATGAAATAATAATAATATAAATAGAACCACGATGATAATGAAATAGAATTATGATGATGACAATAGAACAACTATGATATTAAAACATAACAATGATAATGATAAAATGCAACGCAGATGACGGTAAAATAGAACGATGACTATGACGAAATATAACAATTATGACAATAAAATATAACTATGATAATGATGAAATACAAAAATACTGATGATGATGAAATAGAATAATTACGACAATGTAATGGAACTGTAATGACGATGACAGTTACTGTACATGACAGATTATCATCACAGCGAGATGATAATTGATAACATACGTCATCATTGACTTGCAAGAGACTGGAGGCGACCAACTTGACGGTCACAGTGAGCAAACATGTCATCATTCCCTGCGTCAGCTGATCATACAACACAAACAACAAGCACACATCTCCTTAACATTAGTTTCTTTTTTGAAGATAAAACGTGTAAATAACAACTATAAAATTCATATTAGATATACTGTAAAACTTGTGCAGTAAAATTGGCCTAATAATGATAAAGACATATCTTAGTGATATTTAACCATTTTTTAATCATAATAGCAAGAAGAAGAATAAGATGAAGAGAGAAGGATTCTTTAATTTATTTATCTAATCCACGCCTTGAGGTAGCAGTCAGCCAATTCATCGCTTAGATATCAGCCATGGCGAAAGACAGTAATCAACCCAATCAACTTTAAGAGTGGACACAGATGAATAAAATGAATTGATATATTATATCATATATTTGAAATTACATTCGTGAAGTATTGAAAATGCTAAACTCATACAATAATAGTTCTAAATGAACTGATGTATTACATCATACCGACCAGGATTAGGATTCTGAAATGAAGGCGTTCAATGAGCGACTCTAGTGACAGGGTGACCTACAAAATACAACCGTTTAATCAAAGAATTTAATGAAATATGGCACACAAGTTTATGGCATAATCAAATGCGAAATATTTAAAACACACTTGTATATTTAAGTACTAATATAAGCCGAACTGTCATTCGAAATAGTGAGCTAAAAACGGTCCATTAAAAGAACTAACCACAAATAACAAAGGAACTATAAAATTTGCCGGAAAGAATTTATTTACTTACAAATCTTAATAAACGTAACACCTATTTGCGTTCAACTAAGCAACCAATTAATGCTGACAATAACTTTACCTATACTGGAACTGAAATAATTAACAGAATTGTGAAAATCATTTACTAAGATTAACTAAGAAGTTTCTAAAAGCATCAGAGTTTATCAGTGCATGCAATAGCTTAAATTTAAAGAAAACAGGAGCAATTGTTAAAAATTGATAAGTTCTATTATATAATAGTTTTTTTAATGTATAAACACAAGAAAGTTTGGAAATAGTTTCATAATAAAAAATACTATATATCCCATTGTCGCGATTTAATTCGTTTAGCTGATACCGGCAAACTGAATAGTGTGCAGTTTTGTAGACATAAGATTGAGATATCGAAACATGTATCAGTGCAGAGAATTCATCAGGGCCGTATTTAAGGGGGGTTCGGGTTGAAACCCCTGAAAAATGTGTTAAAATTTGTGTTTTGTGGAGAAATTTTTGAAAAAGGTCGTCACAATTTTGTTTAAGTCAAAACCCCTGTCCCACATGAAATTTTAAGAACAGGTCCTCAAATTTGTTTCGCTTCTAAAAAAAAACTCCGAAGAGAAACCTTGGCTACGGCCACTGAAACGTGTATCAGTGCTCATATATTATCAGGTATTTCAAAGCAGATTCTGCGCTCAGATGTCGTATTTTGCAACCAAGACTTGCCAGACTAACCTACCCAGACAGCAAGAAGACTGGATGCAAAGAAAGAAGTGAGCAACATCTCGTTTCCAAACAGGAGCACCGTGCTGATGGCAAGTCCAAGCTACAAATCAAGACAGAGTAATATTGTACTAACACAAATAACCTTTGACTGGTTGATGCGCCTAACGAGTCAGAGAGACAAGAACTAATGTTGCACTGAATGCAGGACATGAATAATACCCAGCACATGATTTGGCACAATACTAAGACAAAACAAAACAAAAAACAGTAATGTAACACCAGCCACACTAACTGCTGATATATTTCATTTGTTGCATGCTGCTAGACTTCCATTTTCAATCCAAACTTCAAGGTAAGTGTCATGCAAAATCTTAAATCAATTTCACAGAAAAGGTTTAAAGAAATGCTCCAAATATGCAACAGCTTGATTGCTACTACAATATTTTCCATAGTAAAATCATAACAACTATTTGTTGACACTTGTAACAAGATAACCAAAATAAAATAAACATGACAGCATTAAATTACGGTACTTAAAGTAATAGCAGAGCGGTAATAAAACAGCATTGAAATGTCTGTACATAATTCTGCCAGCATCATATTATAACCGAGTGACGCTCAACCATCAACAGAAGTGCAATGACGCAACACTCTCACTTATCTACGATCACTTCAAGCATCACTCACTTATATGTGCTCACTTTAAGCATCACTCACTTATCTATGCTCACTTTAAGCATCACTCACTTATCCCTGCTCAGTTTAAGTATCACTCACTTATCTACGCTCACTTTAAGCATCACTCACTTATCTCTGCTCACTTTGAGCATCACTCACTCACTTTATGCTCACTTTAAGCATCACTCACTTTATGCTCACTTCAAGCATCACTCACTTATCGACTGCTCACTTTAAGCTCCTGGATAGAAAGAATTTGTCACTTACAGCCTGGCCTGCCAGGATGACCTTGACCGCTGCGGTTGTCGTGTATCGAAGAATGTAAACAGCAAAGACAGACATCGTTTGAGTCAGCAACGTGAACTGAGCAAACTGCAACAGCGAGCAAAGTACAATCATCAAGAACAACGAGCAAGAACAACGAACAACATACAGCCATCAAGAACAACGAGCAACGTACAGCCATCAAGAACAACGAGCAACGTACAGCCATCAAGAACAACGAGCAACGCACAGTCATCAAGAATAACGTGCAACGTACAACCATCAAGAACAACGTGCAACGTACAGCCATCATGAACAACGAGCAACGTACAGCCATCAAGAACAACGAGCAACGCACAGTCATCAAGAACAACGTGCAACGTACAACCATCAAGAACAACGAGCAACATACAGTCATCAAGAACAACGAGCACAGTTAGAGGAGTTAAGCAATAGGGGTTTTATTAATTAAACAAATATTTGAATGTCATTGACGCTGATAGTTAGTGTGATATATATCTCATTGGTTTTATTTGTACATCATAGCTTCGTATTTTATGTTTTTTACTGTATATTAGTGTGAAGGGCTACATACAGTGCTTACACAGCCTTGAAGATCTCAATTTGGCGCATTGATCTGTGTACTTGTATTATATATAAACGTGTCGTCAAATTGAAATAAATAAGTAAATAAATAAAGAGTCAGGAGTGGTATTCAGTCATGCCATGATACGGACGCTATGGAACAGGATGACGGTTAGTATTATGTCGATCATAGACGCCGATCACGGTCGGGACGGTCGGGACATGTCCCCACCAGATTGTGTCATGGTCGGGACGCGGGCGGGACAAGTCCCCCCAATGTCGATTGGGACATTGGTCAATGCCCCGACCATGTCCCGACCTTGCAAATTGAAACATGTCCCGATCAAGATTTGGTCCATGTCTCAACCCTGTTCCCGACGAATTTTTTTTACCGTCTCTACCCCCCCCCCCCCCGCTCGTCAATCGTCGGAGGAAAGCCTCGCTCGTCCCGAGCACATTTTTCAAGACGACGCCACTGATGTCGATAACGATCATAATGAAGACGATAATAAAATACAACGATAAGAATTTATTATTCTGATGATAAAGAAACGACGATGATGATCGTAACGACGATACCAGCGATACATGACGACAGAGAATTGAAACGAGTTATCAAGTTATGGAGTTATCTCGAAATGTCAGGTATAACAGAAAGGACTATCGTCAAGGAAATTAATGAAGCTGCTGTTAATTAAGAAGGGCTGAAAGGCAAAGGTAAATTGAGGCAAAGACGTTCTGCTCGTTCTTAGCGTTAAGATTTTTGAAGATTATTTACAATTTCTCAGCGTCTTCGCGCACCAATACCAAAGCCACACTTATTTTTAATTCGGCGATAAAACATCGCTTGAAATAAAGGGAAGATAGGTTTTACATTTTAAAAAACCTTGAATATACCAGTCTCGGATAATCCTATATTAAAAAGAATAATGAACAAATTTGCCGTGCTCACTCCACAACGATCATATATTTTAGACAATAAAATATATATAATAATTGTTGCTTAGTTACCTGCCAAGGTAGCATGAAGCACACGGTTGCTGCTGCAATGAACAGGCTAGACTTGTAGCCAGGCTTGGCGGACTTCCTGGCACAGCACAACCAACAATATCAAATTCAACACCAACAACACCAGCAAATATAATAACATCAACATCAACACAAACAACACAAACAACACAAACAACACAAACAACGCCAACTACACGAACATCTATGCATCGCTACAGTGACTCCACAATTTGAAATATTCTGCATCAAGCAGTTTTGACTATATGTAGTACAATCACTTTGATAAATTATAAATAATTTAAAAAGTTTATCAGAGCTAATAAAATAATAAAAAGCATCAATACATTAAATTAACAATTAATAAAATATGCAACAAATAATCAAGTAATCAGTTGATTTGCTAAATTTATTCCAGATCTTAGGGGTTTCATCATAAATTTAAAGTTATTCATATTGATGATAAATTTAGTACACAGGTGTAAAAACTATCTTCGGTATGCTCCTCGGAATCTCAATGACGGCAGCTATAATTGCATGCACAGAGCATATAAAAGTAAATACTCTATTATGAATATATAGAAATTCGGAATAATTTTTAGAATTTATTTACCAATAACGTAACGACTGTGTGCTGACCATGTAGTGAATCATGACTATGTCATGACTCATGACTATGTCATGACTATGTCATGACATAGTCATGACTAGATAGTTGACAGTGTATCTAATGTGTAATGATGTGAGTGACACGTAGCGACGTATATAATGTGTAAGCTACAAGATGACGTAACATACTAGGTGAAATGTAACACACGATGACGTCATGTAGCTGTTGACGTGTGACACATGATAACGTCACTCACCCCCGATGAAGTACGCGACATGTGATGACGTCACTTACCTGGCGACGTATGTGACAACATCGTGACGTCACGTACCTGATGACTTAAGTGGCAGATGATGACGTTACTTAAGTGATGACTTAAATGACGGGTAAAGACGTCACATACCTGACGACGTGTGTGACTTACAGTGACGTCACATGCCTGATGACTTTAGTGACGGATGATGACGTCACTTACCTGAGGACGCACGTGACGATGAGCATTTGAAGTAGCAGGAAAGGATAGGCAAAGCTTTCTCTCAGCGGAGGAGTCCATTGGACCCTAGTGCACTGTAAGCATACACAAAACAACACAGTTACAGTGCTATTGCCACTGAGTAGGGTGACATTGAGTATATTGACACTGCACAGTACGGTAAAATGCATGTTGCATTTTTCTTTGCAAGTAACCATGAATTATGATCATCAGTCCTATTTATCGAGTGTAAGCAATGGGTATAATCATCACCTAGAATCATTGCAAATAATACAATAAGCATGGTCGCAGGTTTAATCAACACTTGATATTGTTAAGCATAATCATTAGATATTAATCATCAGAATATAATTCATCTAAATTAACTACTACTTATTAATTGACCCAATAAGAATGTAACAAAATACTAATTAGATTGGGTAATTTACTACAATGATAAATTAGACTATCTTTCTGTGACTAGTCAAATGTATCTGCTAGAAGTAGCAACAGACCTCTCCGTGGTTATAGAAGAAGTACAGCACCGCAGTTATACCGCCAAGAATACTTCCGCTAAACCATTGAAGAAACGAAATATTCAATATCAATACAATTAACATAGAATTATAATTAATATAATTAATGAATGAGTAATGTCTTGAAACGAAGCAATCTTTATACAATCTTATGTCGATGTTACAAAATGTTATAGTGCTCAAAGATCCACCGACCAATCATTCAATGCGTCCATGCATTTAATTCGCATAATATTAATCAAACGAATCTCAATCGGTTCCCAACCGA
>JAQFYQ010001446.1:0-13291 GCA_034694885.1 Buchholzia appendiculata | reverse complement strand
GATGGATGGATGGATGGATGGATGGATGGGTGGGTGGGTGGGTGGGCGGACGGACGGACGGGCGGACGGACGGACGGAATTGTAATTGTTTCATTTTGGTTCGAAGCTTAAGCTGAAAATATGCGTGCTTGAATTTGCCTAGCAAGCATGTCAAATTTGCATCACTGATTCACGGTTATCAGAATGATTTTGGTTAGAAACTTTTCAATGGAACTTACTTTGTGGAAGCAAACATTGTGTTCTAGTCTTGGCGCCAAAAACCTCGCTGCTCCTTTAATCATTAATAAAATAGCAATAATTAAATCATTAAAATAATAGTTCAAATTGATCAAGCCTCATGATTTGATTCATTGACTTTGTTCCCATATTCATTAAAAAAACTAGAGCACTCCTGTAATAGATCGCTTTATGTACTTCAGACCGTAAAATGTAATTCGTCACAAATCGCAGACAGGATAGTAAAATTTAAATGGTTAGCTGAACAGCAAAGTTGCAAGCAGATCTGATAATGCATAATTATGAAGACAAATTAACTACTGTATTAAACTTATCTTTAGTAGAGTCTAGTTTAAACGTAGAACTAGCTGCCAGATTTAGAATCCTTGCAGTAGAAGTGATCCGTGATCCTATTAGCCATTCTGTTCAGCGTCTAGTCGCTGTAATGGACATCATCGGCAATCGTATTCACGTCCTTCGAGTGCAGTCGCGGATTGAGAGTGACCTCTTTCTTCTTATTTCCGATGTACTCGTTAAGCTCCATCAGGTATACATTTCACCATCACCCATGTTGTATGGGACGTTGACTTAAACAAAGTGTATCCACCGGTTGATTGACCTCGTTGCCGCCAGGCAGGTGTTTAGAGTCGGTACGGTCTCCTGCTCGAACGGCGTGTCCCTTGTGGTTGATTCCAGTTGCCAATGCGATATCCGTGACCTGGTCAGGCAGCTTGGGTCCCTTGATTACGTCCGTCAGCCATGGAAACTTCGCTCCACGGTAGCTCTCGACCTGAACCTCCTACGATAGTCCTCCGAGATTCTGTAAATTTTAATCGCCAACAATTAACACGCGACAGTTATTCTTCACAATACAAGCATTCTTGCTCTTATCTGACTTTTACAGGGTTCAAGGTATAGTTTATAGTGTTCAAGTTAGGGTTCATAGGGTTCAAAGTAGAGTAAGGTTAGGGTCAGGGCTGCTGCAGTTAATTAATTTTGACTATAGCTGTAATATTTCGTACCATAATAGCAGCGTGGCCTGTTTTGCAAACTGCATGAGGGTATCAGGGAAAGCATCTTGGGACGGGGGAGAATTGGGCGAAGACGGGTTATTTAGGTAGTTTTTTTATATGGTACAATTTTTGAAAGCTGCAAAATCACCTTCACGCCGGGTAGAATGCTACCGAATATCCTTACATAAATGTGTTAAACTTTGCTGCTTCTGCCCATTGCAAGAATATTTTCATGTTGTAATTGTATCATATGAGAAACAAGCATTTCATCGATTATGTGATGCAAAATTTAAGGCGAGATTAACTGCAAATTGTCTGAAAATTGATGGCGAGCGAAGCGAGCATAAATTTTTCATGTCTACAACTTCAATATTTACAAAACATTATAATGTTTGGAATTAAGAAGAATGAAGGGTCTGAAATGGCGATGGTTTATTGGGGACGCGCCCTCCTCCCCTTTCATCCCTGATGAATTTAAGTCCATTGTGTCCACTCTTCTATTACAAAGTAATTTAGCCACTGATGAAACCTAAAGGTCAAAATATGCATAAAATATGCTATAATTAAACGGCAGTACCTTTAAGAACAAGAGTATAAATCTGGTTCCAGTAAGAGTTCTAATTTGGTGCGAGCTCAACAAGCTGCATTTATAAATGCATTTGTACTTACGAGCGAAATGAGCAAAAAAATATTTACGTTATCCAAATTCATGACTACGAATGTTTAATTGAAATGAAGTTCTATGATGCGAAGTAGGATTGGAATTAAATGGTGACGGATGATTGATTGAGAAAGACTGTGCACTGATTATTTGTGGAACGAAGCCTAGCCCGTCCTCGACCAAATAATTTGGAAGGGGGACACGTCTCCCCCGTTCCTGATGGATCCCCGCCCATGGTTATCAGAATGATTTTGGTTGGAAATGTTTCAATTAAATTAATTCGTGGAAACCAAAATTGTGTTATAATATGGGAGCCAAGAGCCTCGCATGAGCCCTTGATCGATAACAGTTCATTTAAAATATAGAGCACTCCGGTAACGGATGGCTTGAGGTACAACAGTCAATAAAATCAGTGCAACAAATCACGGAAATGTTTGAAGACACTATGAAATATGAAATGCCTGCCAATGAATAGCAAATCAGAAAAATCGCATCAAATCCTAATACGTTAGTTGAATTTTGACTCATCATCGTATTTTGTTTATATCTTAGCCTAAAAATTGAATCACATCTGTTTCATTTATTTCAGGAATTTCGATTCTGGTGTGTGATAGATCGTGTTGACAAGTCGAGATTAAAAAGAAGACTGAATTAATGTGACTAATCATATATGTCATAATATCGTCGACGTGAAGCCGCCCGATTGAAGATTGAATGATAATATATTGTTTCACATACAGTTGCCAATAATTTCGTATACTACTATGAAGCTGCCTTGCTGAAAGTGCAAACCATCGGAGAATTCGAAGAAGCTTCCAGTTGAATCTTCAAAGACAAAGAGAAAATTGCAAACGTTTCTGACTTGTGAAGTTTTGGTCTTCCCTGTATTTTGAGCAGAATTTTCCCAGCGAACGTGTCATTGTAAATCCTAGACTACGGCAACCCTCAAAAGCTATATAGTCCGGGAACGATCATGAATTTATTACTTGCTGCGTATTCCCAACGATAAGTCCTGGACTGGAAAAGTGTTAAAATATTGGGTAACACGCAGACGCATATTGCTCAACGCGAGTTTTAACAATCTTTCGCGTTTATCTATGCCATAAGATTGGAATTATATTCAGCACAGTTGCAACATTCGTTATCAGATTTTTCTGATACACAGAAATGTCAATGAAAGCTTATTTACGAAAGTTTGCTAGCACCACGTCGATGCACGGCGCACAGAAAGTCGTTCTTGCAAAGTCTCCTGCGCGACGACGTCTCTGGCTGCTCGTCGTGCTGGCAGCCTGGTCGGTGTTCGCCGTACACGTCACTCTCGTCTGTCGGCGATACTTCACCTACCCCAGACGAGTGACAGTGGACACTGTGCCGGGAGGCGTGCCATTTCCCTCGATCACGATCTGCGACAAGAGAAGCCTGGATATTTTCACAATTAAACAAATAGTGGAGTCTATAACGTCAAATGAGAGAAATAATAAATCGCGCTATTACATCGATGAGTCGATTGATGTGGACAATAATTTTTCTGTTTCTGTGGAACGATTTGTTTTATCTCATGCACAGTTGTATGAGTCGATTTTTAAGATGTATTATACTCTGAAGGGTAATTATGGAGTCAACATGATTCTTAAGTTCGCTCATGGAATTGAATCACCTGGCCTGCGTTCAAATTTGCAAAAGGAATTAATATCGAAGCGAGCGAACCAAATGCACAAGTTTATTGCTTTTTGTAAGCATGATAAAAATACTGTAACATTTCGGAAAAATTTGCCGAAATATCTAATCACTTATATCACAAATGTTTCACTTATCAGTCCACTGACTCTAAGTTGACAGCAGATGATAAAGAATTTCCACCAATGCGAGAGGGTAGCGACCAGGGATGGTCCACGGTAGTCTTTTCTGGAAGTGGGATGCTACAGGACTGTGATGCATGCTGGTTCTACGTGGTATTTGGTGACCCCGAAAGTCCGACGACTGGTAACGAGGGTGTGCTCGTAATCCTTCACCCACCTGGAGTTACTCCTTTACCAGCCATGGAAGGATATGATGTTCCCGTGGGACATTCCGCTTCCTTTCAAATCAAACCCAGATTGACGAAAAGGATGACTGAACCGTATGGACAGTGTACGGAAGTTAATCCATTCGATCCGTCACGTAGACATGTTTATTATAAGAAGAACGAATGCATTTCAATGTGTATTCAGAAACAGATCATAGAGAAATGTGGCTGTGTCGATGCAACTCTACCTGAGATAAATCTACACAATGGAGACCAAGATTTTATTAATGACACTAGAGATCTGACACAGTTCTGTGCGTATATTCCATCTAAGATGTTAATAAAAGTGTGGAACGAGAGTGAAATCAAAGAATTTGCACTGAACTTTGTTGAGCGATTTGAATGCTCAAGAATGATAACGGAAGATATATATTCCAACAGCAGTCAGCTGACTGCGTGCCAGTGCTTTGCCCCTTGCGTCGAATATTCCTACGATGTCTCTTACAGCATTGCAAAATGGCCGTCGATCAAACAAGAGGCAGACAGGATATTATATCATTTTATGGATAGCATGCAATTTAGACATAGATTCAGAACTGACAGTGGAACCGATGAGAAAGAGTTATTTGATAATTATATGAAGAATCACACTGTGACTGCTCTCCGTAACTTTGTACGTGTGAACGTCTTCGCGGCAGACAGTAGTGTCATCAAGACGGTAGAGAGTGAGGATTACCTACTCTTCCAACTCATCTCAGACATTGGTGGTCAGCTCGGCATTTGGATCGGTGTATCTGTCATCACGCTGTCCGAAGCGTTTGAGACTCTTGTCTTTATCATTCACGGCGCTTTGCTTGCTAGAAAAAAGGAATCACTGCCTGGCGTGGAGACTGCAGATCCAGATCAGAGCCAGTTTGGTAAGGATGACGACGACGGACAACAAAATGATTAGCGCAATACTTTCAATGGAGATACATGGTGCCATGTTGTTATGTACATGTACAAGAGCTTTATCTTCTCAATTGACTCACGTACTGCTATGTTGTTGACAGACCGCACGGTGTGGGTTACTTTTCCTCACTTTTATCGTATATGTTGATGCAACAAAGCACTAGTGAAACAACACTGCATCAACAAAACACTGATGTATGATTTGTCATAATTGGCAGTTAATTACATTATCAGAAGCGATTAGAAAATCTTATAATTTACAAAAAAAACTATTTCAGAGCGTTGTCGATTTTAATTCAGTGCGTTCTGAGTACCGTAGAAGTATTAATCGTTGATATTGATAACGTTGGCCTTTTCTGCAATCGAACATTAGTCAGACTTTGAATCCTTAGTAGAATTTTGTTGAACCTGGCTGATATAATCTATTCCTCAATTGTACGGATGCACTTGGCCGAACGGCAACAGATTTTTCATCGCATATATAGATCGAGAGAAAACAGGTTAAATTATACACGTTGGGCCAAAAATGTGTCCTCTTATTTTAGCCATAACTCGATCAAATGACCACCGATATCTACAAAATTTTTGTGAAAATTTCTCCTTGAGTTTTTTTAAAGAATGCAATACAGTATTTAAAAAGTTTGGTATAACCATGGTTTAATGACGTCATCAGAACCCGATCGATATTATAGCATAGACAAATAAAATGCCGTTTAGTGAAGCGGATAAAATTGTGATAACGTTTCTTAGACAAGTTAAAATGTATGGTGCAGATGGCTTTCTAAGAGAATTTCGCAATAGGGGGTCACTCGGTGAACAAAATGCACTGATACTGAAAATTGACAGGACTGGACCTACTCAGCGACAACCAGTTAGTGGTCCATCATGGTGTCGGTCGGTATCCATGGAATCGGGCGAACAGAAATCCATTTCATCGAACCAGCGGTCAAAGTTAATGGACAATACTATACATATGTTCTGCTGATGCAAGGCCTTCTTCCGAATATACCTTCTTCTGAATATATTGACCCGGATTTAAATCCCGCAGATTTGGTCTACGCTATTTGGTGCATTATGCAAGAGAAGGTCCACAATACAAAAAATTGAGATGTGAATGAACTGCGTCAAAGATCATATAATCATAGAAGAATCAATTTCATGGGATGAAATTGATCAGCGCGTTATTGACGAGTATGTAGCGCGGTGGCGCCAGCGTCTTCGCGCAAATATTTTAATTAGTATGGAGTACACTTTGAACGCCAGCTTTGACAGTATACTACTATGATAAGTAATACATACCTGAACAATGTTTCGACCAATTTTTGTTGTGATCGGTAGCTGTTTACTGAAGTTATGGCTAATAATACAAGGACACGTTTTTAGCCCACGGTGTAGATAGCCTTAAAAATGCTGCAATACAGTAAGTAATAATAAATGCTGCATAAGCTATACATGTTGTATTTTATTTTAAACGTCATTCTGAATTTCTGATCCACTCTGATGCATATTAAATATTAATTTGAAGTGGGAACCAGTTTTAAAGTGAACATTAAGTGAACACTTTTAACATCTCAGATTAAACTACTTCCGTTTTTTTAAAGACACTTGGATACTGTAAATAGGTACAAATAGCGTGCTACCTTCTCAGATTCCCTTCTTAATAAAAAATATTCATAAAGTAACTTAAATAATTTCACAAAATCACAGCAGATAAACAAGTTAATATCGGAACGCTGTAAATATTTCATTTTTATGAAATTTTAATAGTCTATGTTTAATTCTGGGCATGTTCAGTATTTTTTCAAGGCGGAAGTAGTTTAATTTAGAGTTGGACGTGGGCCGGGTCGACCGGACACGGCCCTAACCGACCCGCGGGTCGGATCCGAATTGTAAGGAATTTGTCGGGTCGGGTTCAGATTTCAGTGGGTCGGGTCGGGTCAGAAAGTCCGTGGGTCGGGTCGAGTCGGGTCAGTATTTTTTGAGTGACCCACTGTTCGGATCGGGTCAGGTGTTCAGTGGGTTGGGTCGGGTCGGGTCAGATCAGAGAGTCTGTGGGTCGGGTCGGGTCCAAAAAAATGACCCACGTCCAACTCTGGCTTAATTAGAGATGGTCAAACGTGAAGATTATTTATCCTAAAGTGGTCTATTGTTGTACTCCTGTCGTTGACAAAATAACCGTTGTGTACATTTTCCTATAAGCGATTGACAGATACAGGAAATTGTATGATGAAGGGAACCTTGCGACACTTACAAAGCATTTAATATAACGCATAGGGCTATTAAGTATGAAAAAGTTTTAATATGTACCATTTCGTTGTAATAAATCTGTGTAAATTTGATAAACGGGTAATGTATGATATCATTGTTATACATATGCATATCAGCCGTGGACAAGTTTCTCTCAAAATTCAAGCTTCAATGTATGCATCTGAAGCATGAAGTACTTCTAGGATATTAGAAATAAGCGATAATATTTGACATGACAAGGTGACTAAAATTGTCGCGTGACAAGACGGATCAGGATTTTGTGACACAACCCGAATCCACGGACTCTCTGACCCTACCCGACCCACTGAAATCTGGACCGGACCCTACAAATTTCAAATAAATGCGGACCCGATCCGACCCGCGGGCCGGGTCGACCCGACCACGTCCAACTCTGAGCCGCATATACTCTCAGTAGTGATTTTACGAATTCAAGAAAATATTTGCTGATACTTGATTCTAAGCGATGAAGTTTTTGCAGTACTTACTTCAAAATGGACTGTTGAGAGACTATTGGGTAAATGCAAAATAATAAAATTCATGTAATAAAATTCATTTAAAACCTTTCTGACAACCAAGTAATAACTATAAACCGCGCACTAACTTTTCATTGTCTGCTATGCGATTGGGTGAAATTATTTGATTTATGACATATGTTCTTTTTGGTGAAATATGAAACATTAGTGCTTGATTGCTTATTTGTAGTATCCAAAAAGCTTTTTGCTAACCGGCAGTAGTTTAATTACAGATTTATAAATATAAGCTTGCTATCTCCCTCACCTACGATTTTGTAGATTTTTACCTAACAACGCATGGTGCGTTAGAAGTTCAACTTACATACATACATACATACATTAATCGAAAATACATGAAAAATATATTTTACTAACAAA
Source organism: Buchholzia appendiculata (assembly GCA_034694885.1). NCBI lineage: Eukaryota > Metazoa > Annelida > Clitellata > Enchytraeida > Enchytraeidae > Buchholzia > Buchholzia appendiculata. Next base: position 5,287 of record JAQFYQ010001446.1, on the reverse strand, counting down.
TGTTAAGAACTACAGAGTGTTTCACTCAGTAGTTCACTGATTCTAGGGGAAAAGAGTTTTTAACCCTTAATTTCGACAGAATAAGGGTGTTGCCTTTAACCAAGGAGACAAAGTCTTGGTCCTCGCCCCATTGTATTCAAAAATGTACTCTAATAGCGCTTACAATGTTGCAATCTTATTTCCGTCGCTGAACTAATCGTTTTCTTATAACTTGATAACACCTACTTGAATACTTCAAATAAATGTTAAACTCTGATAATATGAAGCATGTTTTATCGCAAACCATAAATCAATGAAACGAACGTGTCTGACCCAGCGGTAGCGTCTTCGACTCAAACTCAAGATGTTCACAGTTCAAATCTGGCCGGGTCAAAACTTAGTCTTTGGAGCTTGTGTAACGTCCATTACTCCGAACAGCAAGCGAGATGCTTCCAATAAAAGTTTCACATTATCCAAGTGACAACATGTAGCCTCAATTAAGTTGTTTACAAGTCATTTTCCTGCACGGGGATGACCTGGTTTATCATCTGTGCTCAAGTAGCAGGTCTAGTTGAACGGTGTGTGAACTCGTGACGTCACGTGACAAATGATAATACCAGAACCTGCCATCGAGCAGCACACCTTCTTCATAGTGGCCAATATTGCGAACTAACGTGTAGCTATGAGCTTTTGCATTTGAACGTATATTAAATGATACAAAAATCACCTTAACAAATCAAACCTGACGGGCAGCTGTTCCCAAATTTCAAGAGTGACGTGACATGGCATTCGAAAGTTTCTTTTGGATCGGTGCGTATTTTGATTTCTTGTACATGAAGTAGTGAAAGTTATTTATTATGGCTGATTCTATGTAAAAATAAGACCTTTAGTCCTAGACAAATCACTAAGTGGACCTTCTGCTTCTTTGACTTCAGCGATCTATGATGTCTAACATCGCTCCCATACACATCGTTTCAGTGGCTGTCAACCTCCTGATCCCATCTGGTCAGCAAGTCAACCACTTCAGCTGGGTTATTCCAAGGTCCATTGTGGTTAGAGAAGTTGGTAACATATTGCAGTTGAATAGGTGATGGACGTCATGATCTGATATATTTCTTAACGGATAGGTTTTTGAAAGATATTCGCTTGGATTAATTTTGTTAGATATGTTAGAAGTTTTGGAGATTTCAGGTCCGAACTTCCGAAACTGTTCTAGTATACATCGTGCTCTTCGTGGGTGTAGGGATTCAGTTGAGCTTATGTTAGAGACTTCATTTGGATCTCTAAGTGATAAGTAATTTTTGGCTATGGTTGTGTGTATTTCAGAGGTGTGTGCTTGTCTATATTTCTCTAAGAGGACCCCTGCAGTTGTACTGGTTTATTATTACAATGAATTTCCCAATTTACGATGATGATGATACGCTGTATGAACTTTTGACAAATTAAATTCACTATTACATAACAGAACACTATGACTTTGTAGAATGACAAATTAATGAACTGCACTATGTTCTTAAATACTCCGTCTTCATTAACTATTATTAAAATAAACCTGATATCATGAAAATATCTCAAAGAATATTGCTACGAAATGTTGATTTAATTGTACGAAACAAAACAATCGCCGAGTTTGAACAGAACTAACTACAGGAGCAAAGATTAATCAGTTTAATGAGTTTCTTGTACACTGACAGGAAATAGAATTATGGTAAAAGTAGGTCGACCGAAGAACATCTGGAAACAGTCTTGCAGCTTAGACGGAATCGATCCAAGAGCGGTGAGAGCTGACACGGGTGTAGATGGATGGATCTCTGGGATCGCAGTTGGCATTACCCCAGGAAGTAACTCCAGCCAGACGACCGCTGCAGACCAGTGGGCCGCCGCTGTCTCCCTACACAACAAACACAGGGCTTCTGTAACTCACCGCAATTCTATCAATTAAAATCAATTCAATTCCGCATTTGAAATTCTGTGTTAATAATTAGTAAATTGTGTAGTCAGTAGTATTTAATAATCATTAATAATTTAGCAATGAATTAGTTTAATTAGTAATTTGAAATCAGTGTAGTAAAAATTAGTAATTCATCATTCATCGTCATCAAGACTTGACTACCTTAAACATTGAACCAGCCAGGTTTTCTATACCTAAAACACTAAGAAGGATTACAATGGCTTTGCACAAATCACGATCACGCGAATCATTAGAACTTAGTCACAATTTCTCCAGGTCGGATTGCACACACTCATACAAATCTTTTTACTACTGCTCATATCTTTTTGCCCATCCACATCTAGAAATTGGCAAGCCACAACATAATCTTTTTATTTCAACATCAACACAATTTCACCCTTACTATGTCTGGCAACATAACCTTCATCATCACATATTATCCAACCTTTGACGTAGTTTACTAGCGTATCACGTACGTCTATCTTTACGAGAAACCCCGCATAGCCACCCCATCATTTTCTCTGTTCTCTCCAAACGCATCATATCCGCGGACTTGCCAGGCCGAGTTTCACTTCCACAAACACTCCGGGTATATCAGCATCGTCGTCATCATCATCACATTATGAGCAGCTCTGTAGATTTCCATTTCCACTTCAGATTTGAACGATGTTCATTTCTCAGGAACCCAATCAATTCGAATAGATCAAAACTAGCCAGTGAAATCTTCACTTTAATTAGCATTGATTTCTGACCCTAGATGCATCGCTGCTAAGTTGCGACATCTCGAAACTTTTATTCTAGTTACTTCGTTACAGCCTCCTTGAGCCTTCCAGGACAAACTTTTAAGTAACTTAGTTTTACTTAAACTAATTCACCTCGAAACGAAATATTTTCACTTATCAGCAACCGATTTTTAAACTTGTAGTATTTACTAAGGTTTGTGGTTCAGCTTGAGAGTGGGCAAAGATCATATTATATACCGTCATTTTGTCGCGGAGGAAGCGGGCTTGTTTCAAGGGATTTGAAACCAATGTTTGAATAAAGAATCATTCAGTAGGAGGGAGGGGGGTTACATTTTGCAACCATAGATTGTTGAAAAACGATTTTTCATAGATGTTTCCTTCCAGAGGTAACAAATCTAAAACCGAAGCGCACTTTGAGAAGATAACATAACCTAGTGGTGGGGATACTTCCTCTTGAAGGCGAGTATTCGGAATCCCAGGAATGGTAACAACTTTTAGAGCAGCAGTAAGCTTACATTGCAAGATGAAACGGTTGGTGAGGTGACGCAGATGTGGCTTGAGATGATGCTGCTGCCCCAGGCGGCCTGACATTCAGCGACGGTCATGACGGTCATCGTTCCTTGTTGCAGGGTGATTGGCAGACTGCCAGAAGCTGAAACAGAACATCAGTCAGTTTACACATAGCTTAAAGATTAGAGGTAATTTATAAACAGAACACGAGTCAGATTGAGAAGATTAATTAATTTTATTCGAAAAGCTGAAAGCAATACAATCGTTATCCCCTGCACTTTTCTGTTTATTTCTCTTTTATTATCACTCCTCTACTCTCTCTACCAAGTATCCTCTCTGAAAGAGTCAAATACTGAAGGTGTGTGTAATACCAGAGATGAACGTGGGTCGACCAAGGTATTGGTATCAGTAGCCTGTCATCAGACTCTGTCAATCAATCAGCTTCCAGCCAATCACCAGCTCTACTCAACGGCGACGCAAATTTTGTGAGGCGGGAAATGCAACTCATGTGAATCAATAATATAATTCGTTGTGCTTTTGTCCAAAAACAAAATGTCGCGGCTACAAGCTTTGTGTTTTTTTGCATGCACAATAAAATGCAACTTAAACCCGCTTTGAAACACTGGGATAACGTATTATTGATTCACAGGAGTTGCGTTTTCTGCCGTGCATGTCGCCGACATGCACGACGCGCGTGCTGCGTGCATCGCTTTCGCTGCATGTCGGCCCACATGTCGGCCGATATGTCGGCCGACATTTTGCATCCATCCGAATCCCCCTTTACTAATCCATCCGTGCGTCTAACATTGAGTGAAAGTACCACGGACATAGCAATAACTTAGACTGGTATTGATCAAAATTTTCAACTAATGAAACTTGCACAGCTATGTACCACGTGACACCGGGAGGAAGTACGTAGCGAGTTTTAGTCAATCAGACATCAACAACAACAACAGACCAACCAGAGGTGATCTCATATATTAACAAATAAGGCCTCTGATTAGTCAATTATACTCGGTCACGTGACCTGGAAATAATGTGTGGGACAATTCCGTTCTTTTCCATCACTGCCTGTCTAAGCTGCTTAGTATGTCCATGGTACTGAAAGCAATGGGTTGTTTTATAACAATCAGTATTCGCCAGATGGCTACGTGTTCCAACGGGACAGTTTGGCCTAGTTAATGATCATTGGGCCATTAACGACCAAGTTATAAATATAACCCACTCCAAATCAATGATCTATTTATAGCCACCAATCAGAAGCAAACTGGGGCCGGTAGTACCACAACGCCGTCCTGGCGAGTACTGTGTAACTACATTTTGAAAACTTCTCATTCTTACTTCCAATATTGGTTCTTCCCCATCCAGTGATGACACAGCTCTGTCCGGCGAAGCTGCTGTCTCCGGTCGTTGCCATGCCAATGTAAGCGGTGTTGCCATTGGTTGCGATGGCGGAGAAGTACAGAATAGCGATATCATTGGGGTAGCCATTGGACTCAGAGTAGCTCGGATGCTAATATAATTTTGCACAACAAAAACACAAAAATAATACCATAATCCAGTCAAAATGGAAATACACCAATTTGTTCGCCTGATTTTATGCAGAGTTTAATACCTTTGCATTTATAGTTTGTAAAAAACCCTTTAAATGAACACACAGCATACGAGAGAAAAACAAACGAGACACAATAGATGATAAAAATGCCCCAGGTGGTCATTTACCTTGAACGTGAAGAAGAATTATAAAGAATTAACAAACTACACAGCAATAATAAGTTTGGTACGTGAAAACATTCACAGCAGTATTATATAATTATTTCAGGGTAATTTCAAATCAAAAGTGTGTTGCAGGGATTTTTTTACACCCTGCGGGATTATCCCCTTAATTCTTATTAGATACTCCCTTAATTGAGGAATTACTTCCTTAGTTCCCCTAAGATTGAACTCACCGCCGAGATTGTGAGAATTTTTTAGTAAAATATATCATCTTTATCGGCCCCATCTCGTCATCCAAAAATTTGAGTCAGAATAAACTTCGGAAAGTAAAATGAAGTTGCCTGGTGGTTTTGTATTTCAAATTAAGTAACATAATAAGTCGGTGCAC